>WAAG01002373.1:32170-57907 GCA_013390105.1 Tichodroma muraria | reverse complement strand
CTAATATCCAGTCTAAACCTTCCTATTGTTAGTCTAAAGCCATTCCCACTTGTCCTGCATCATTCCATGCCCTTGTCGAAAGTCCTTTGGTACCAGTGGCTCAGTGTAACTAATCACAGCCCAGGGTAGAAGAAATGCTGTCAAAGCCCTTTGCAGGGCTTTGTGGGCACTGCCCTAATGAGAGTCACTGACCCCATGCCAGCTTTGCTGATAAGGTTTTACAAACATGTAATTTCCACTTGGTGAGGCTGGAATACAGGAACAGCCCAGCATCCAGCGTGGGGAAGTGGGGATGTGGGAGATGAGCCAGCAGAGAGAAACTCCCTCCTCTCTCCATGGACTGGATATTGATGTGTGTTAAAATACTCTTTCCACAAAAGAAAAGCCCTCAAAATAACTGAAGGATCAACTGAGTTTAACAGCTTAAAGCATCTGTTTTCACTCGAGACAAAAACATCAGTAAAATAATCTGCTCCCTGTTGCCCTGAAATGTTTTCATACCTCCAATTCCAGAAAGAAACAGAGAGCCCCAAAACACATAAGAAAAATTGTGTTTTCTTATGTATAGAATAATTTCTCATATGCAGCTGGGCACAGCATGGGTTCTCCAAGCAGAAGTACTTGTTGCTAATCACCATTTGTGTCTGGATTTTTTAGATGTGGATGAATGTCATCTGGATAATGGCAACTGCGACCATTTCTGTGTGAATTCCCTGGGGTCGTACGAGTGTGCCTGTAAGGAGGGTTACAGGCTTGGGGATAGCAGATGGGCCTGCGTGGGTGAGTTCTTCTCAAAACTTAAGGACCATTAAGCACTTCCCACTGATTTAAAAAGTGATTTTGGAATGGGGATTTTCACAGATCCTGGGATTTTGGGAGCCCAGCTTGAGCCATCTCTGAAAGTGCCCAGGGTAGGGCTACGTGCAGTGCATGGATCCAAGTTCATCCTCCAGTAATGGGTTTTACCAAAGATTAATGGCAGATGAACACTTAAATCCCCTGGACATGTTTGAAAACCTAAAGCTCCTGGTTTAGAAATAAATACTATTTTGATACTTTTCTTGCACTATTTGATGAAGTTTAACACCCTGTGGAAAAAAAAAGTAGCCAGATTCTTCTTTGATCAACCATGGCAAGTTTTCCATTAGTCAGTGACGTTATTCTGGATTTCTGCCAGTGTAACCAGTCCAGAGTTTAGCAGAGCAGCTCAATTTTATAACCAAGTTTAGCAACTGCTAAACCTTAAGCAAGAGTTTGATATTCTAACCAACACCAAAAAGAAAGCCAACTGATTTCCCGTCATTCTAAGGCTCAAATTTTAATGTTTCTGAAAATAAATTGCACAGCCAGCCTCACTTTCTATTTGTCATCTCCAAAACGAGCAAGAGTAATGACCTTCATTAACTAAAAATAATCTCAAACTTCAAGTGAGGAAAATGAATCTCCTCATTTAATTTTGATTCTCTGGGAGCAGAGTTTTTTTCCAGAAGAAAGAAAAGGGAAAGATGGGGTGGAGAGAGTGTCTCCCTTTTTCCTCTCATATTTTGTTTTTGGATAGCAGAAACTCTGTAAGTACAGATGAGAAAATGCCTGGGCTGGGACTGCTGGGCAGAGGCGTGACTGGAACATCTAATGGCTTCATAATAGTAAAAAAAAGATGTAAATGAGAGGCCGTGGAGGCAGGCTGGGGTGCTGATGGCTGCGTTTGTCCAGCCCTAGGTGTGGAGGAGGCGGATGCAGAGGAGGCAGCAGGGCTGGCCGGCGCCCCGGGGCTGCAGTTCCGAGGGCCCCCCCAGCTGCTGCGCTACGCGCTGGGATCCCTGGCCGAGGATGGAGACCCCCGGGGAGAGCTCACCCTGGTGCACAGGGTCGGTGAGTGACCAGCAGGGCCCTGAGCCAGCACAGCAAACTGGGGGCAGCGTCTCAGGGAGAAGATTTGGGGCTGGGAGAGGATTTGGGGCTGGGTTGGCGGGACTCGGAGTCAGGAGGAGGGATGAGTGTTAATCCTGCCTCCTGCTCATCTCCGTGCAGGTAGGGATGAGGTATTCCCATGTGTTCCATCCCAAATGGGACATGTTTGAGGAACCAGGAGGCTGCCTGGATGCTTTGGGAGGGAGGCAGGGGAAAAGTGAGCAGCAGAGCAAGCAGTGGCTGGGAGGCTGCTTGGAAAGCAGGACGTCTGCACAGAGCCCCAGGGGCAGCAGCCAGGGAGCTCATCGTGCCGGGGGGAGAGGATGGCAGGCTTACTGCAGTGCACTTCTAGAGCTGGGAGCATGGGTCCCTGTTTGCAAACCCTTTTATAATAACTGGAGGCTTTTGTTTAAGGTATTTGCGTTTTGTCTGTGTTAAAAACAACCCTCTGAAGATTCAGGTTTCCCTTGACTCTCTGGGAAAAGCACCAACCCATCCACGTGTTGCTCAGCTCAAGGGGTGGCAAACAGCACAGGAGCACCCACTGTCACAGGAGTGGGTGCAGAGCAGCCTTGTACCCACCTGGGCTTTGTATGATTCAGTCTTTCCACCCAAAGGTGGAAACTTCACAATTCTATGAGCATTATGAGGTGAAACCCTGTGCTGAGTTTGCTTTGTGCTGAGTGCTGGTGGATCACCAGGGAGGATTTGTTGTTTTTTCCTATGTGTGTCCTGTGATTTTTATATAAACTCTATAATTACCCATCTGAGCACTGTGCCCTACAGGCAAAAATCAGGAACTGGTCTTGACTTTAATAAAAAATTAACTTATTTTTATGAACAAAACTGTTAAGACCCTCCCAAATCATGCGGCATCCAGCCGGACTCAACAGCACTGATAACCAACTGGGAAACTGATTAATGGGATAACCAGAGGCAAAATTATCAGGCCTAGAAACCACAATCAAATATTTATTGACCATTTTTTGCATGTTTTATTTATATTTAGCTACAGAAATTTGGGTGTTATCAGTCACAGCTGAGCAGCTGCACTTTTTCTAAGGCTCAGGCTTTGCAGCATGCGGTAGTTTGTATGAAAAGGTGATGGAGAAAAGGAACTTTAAATAGTTTAGTAAATTCTTTTACCTCCCAAATAGCAATTTATTCCTTGTATTTTCAGACAAGGTTTTGTGGTGCTATCTATATTGTAAAAAAGCCTTCTTTAACAGTACGCTGGTGCAAGTAATTAAATATTTTCTATAACTTGAATAACTTTTTAAGGTGGAAGCATGATGTTTTTAATGGTGGTCTATATTCTTCTCCTGAAGAATGAATTTGTACCCTTTTCCAAGTGGGAGCACTGGGATTCTGAATGTCCCTGAAGGTTTGGGCATTTGTTCAGCTACAGAAAAGGAAACAGCTGGGTGCTCAGACCTAGGAGAAATCTGGCCTCACACACAAAACTGTTGGTGAAGTGTAACCAGCCTGTGACTTACTGTAGGCTGAAATAAGCTGCCAGCTCACTTTCAGGTGCTGTTAAAAATCTCCTTCCAAAAAGCCTCCAGCCACAGCCATAAAGCCTTGAAGGCTGTAAACTGTGTGGATGGGATCTGCAATGCCACTGAAGTATTTCATCAGACAGTCACTTTATTTTGCATGGCTGTCTCAACAGACCCCACAAAGAGAACATGAGGGTGCAAGGGATAAAAGGAGTGTGGGGAAGGAGAGGGAAAAAAAGGCATTTTCATATCAGGTTTCCTATATAAAACTCTTCATATTCATGAAGAGAAGAGACATGATAAATGTGTATTTTGCTTTGTTTCCCTAGAACATTCAAACTATGTGGTTGAAAATATCACTGAACTCTGTTTAAGGAGCACTACATCCACTTACTGCAATAAAACAACAGGGGTAGCCTAGCAAGAAGAGAAGGAAAGTCCCAATAAATTCTTCTAGTTATATACTATGTTATCAAGCATTAAGGTGCAAATTAACTATTTCTGAAGGCAAAACTGCTTTTAAAAAGTAGCTCGAAGTGCTCTTCACCAGAGAATTGCAGCATTTAGCGGAATAAATTCCAGCTGAACACCCAACTTTCCTTTCACTTAAGAGTCAAAAAGGTGAAGAGGGAATTTCAGGAATGCCCATTTTGCCGTGCCTTTTGTGCCGAACGGTCGGCGTTTGCAACCCAGCGATAGGTGAGAGCTTGTGGAAGCGTTTTTGTCCTGCTGCTCACTCAGCCCTGTGTGGTTTTTTGCTGTCAGAGTGCCTGGGTGACACGTTTGGCCAGGACTGCAGCCTGAGGTGTGAGGACTGCCTGCACGGGGGCCGCTGCAACAGCGAGCGCAGCGGCTGCGTCTGCCCGCCCGGCTGGGCTGGTGTCATCTGCAACGAGAGTGAGTACAGGGCCTTTGGAGGGGGAGGATCCTCCTGCAGGGATTCTGCAGCTGGGGAATGGGAGTAACTTCCTGTACTTTCCATCTGTGAAGCCCCCGAAGGAGCACAGCTGTCTCATAATCAAATTTATTGTGCTGGGGCACATTAAATAGGAACTGTAAGCGGTGCCGCAGTACACAGAGGTCTCTGCACTCCAGTGAAGGTCAGGGCAGAATCATCCCTGTCCTAAATATTTGGTTGTTGTTCATTCCTATTTGCTCTGCTGCTAAAAGCTGCCGAAATTTGCTGGCCATGCTTCGTTCCACAATCTCCCTTGGTGACTTCCAGAAGTCTGTCCCAGAAGTCGGTGTGACAGTCTGGGTGGACATGTATGCTAAACTTGAGTTTTTCCATTGTAGCACACCAAGACATTGACTTCTAAAATTTTTTTCTTATTTTTTCCATTTCTTTTTCCTTATCATTCTTTTTATTATTAGCATCACTTTCTTGGAACAGTTAATTTTCATATTGGAAATGGTATTTTTCAGAATTCTGTTGCCAAGTCAGTGCCCTTTATAATAGCTTTTCACTCTCCTTGCTCCTGTTTCCTGGCAGATCTTTCTGATTCAGAAGTATGTGTCAAAACCCATTGGAAAGAGAGTGGTGATTTCTTGATGTGCTGTTCTTCATCTGCAGTTTGGCAAAACTTGTCTGCTGCTTGTCTGAGACATCATACAGCAGATTTCCTGTTTGAGATGGGTCCCTCCATTTCGTGGTGTGTGACATGATGGCCCATCATTCTCAGAAAGTCTTTGCTGTCACTGGTGAGACAAAAAGTCGATCAAAATTTATTACTTGACATCAGCAGACAGCACTCTTCAGGTTAATTGCCATCAAGATTGTTTAGGAGACATCATCACATGGTCAGAAATGTGGAGAAATCAAGCAAGTGATTGAAACCAACAGTCTGCCCATGGTTATTTTGGGAGATTGATGGTGGGTTTTGTTTGTGAACATTGGGGGCAGCTAAGAGAATAGGAATGGGGAGGATTAAAATGATGATTTCCAGTCTGTCTAAGACAGTTCAAGCTATCAGGTGAGCATATTCTTACTTCTATCCCTGGTGTGCTGGTAGTTCAGGATAATTATAAAAATTTCAAGGCAGTATCCAAATTCTTTAGTTCATTTCATAAATAACAACATTTGTGATGTATATTTGCACTAGATATCCATGCATATAGTCTAATGGAATTCACCTCTGGAATTTAAAGAACTTTAATAGGACTGTGTTATTGAGCTAAACCTGCTGTCTGATGAAGTTAGCAGGGACAGTGATAAATACAATTTCTAATCTGTATGAATTAGGTGTATGTGATTGCTTTCACTCTCCTCTTGCATTTTTTAGCATACAGTACAATTCATGGGTTTAGGGTAAGCAGGTTTAGGGTAAGCTAAAACAGCAGAGAAAACTAGAACTAAATTTCTCTAATAATGCACCAAAGAAGCTGAATGGAAATTGATGTGAAATGTCAACTTTCTTAATATACATTGATAAAATGTCAGTGAAGTCAGATGACTCCAGCAACTGTATTCACTCAGCCAGCTCAGTCTGCAAACAGCAGAGCGAGGCTTCATCTCACAGTTTGTTTTTGCTGTTGTGGATCCATTGCTGCCGTGATCACCTGGGGAATTTCAGAAACTACATTTGAAAGACAAGATATTATTTTCGTGATAGTGTTTGGGAGAGAAAAAAATAACGTTTAAAATATTTATCTCCAAGTATTCAAAGCTGTGCTCTGACGTTTAAGCTTTGGACTTGACCAGCAATGGTTTTTGAGCCCGTGCTTTGTGGGGAGGGGAGCATGTGTGGGGGAGGGTTGGATACATGACAGTTCTTCCCAAAGCTTGGTTAATTCAGTGTCCTTTGAGATGTCCTAGTAAATATTAGGTGAATGTGCTTTACAGAGGAATATAACTTAAGGAATATAACTTAATATGCTCAACTAAAAGGACTCTCTCCTTGCTCAGTTTTCACAGAATCAATTAGGCTGGAAAAGTCCTTTGAGATTGAGTCCAACCTAGGACCCAACACCACCTTCTCGACCAGACCATGGCACTGAGTGCCACATCCAGCCTTCTCTTAAACACCTCCGGGGATGGTGACTCCACCACTCCCCAGGGCAGTCCATTCCAATGCCCTATCACGCTTTCTGTGAGGAAATTCCTCCTGATGTCCATCCTGAACCTCCCTGGTGCAGCTTAAGGCTGTGTCCTCTTGCCCTATTGCTGGCGGCCTGGGAGAGGAGATTGACCCCCACCTGGCTACACCCTCCTCTCAGGGAGCTGTAGGGAGTGATGAGGTCTCCCATGAGTTTTCCAGGCTGAACACCCCCAGCTCCCTCAATCATTCCTCACAGGACTTGTGTCCCTTCATCAGCCTTGCCGCCCTTCTGAATGACCAAAGCCTTGTTTTGCTCCCTTTACAGCAGAGGGGAAGGATTTTTGGTGTGCTCACGCTCCTGCTCTCTCCACAGCCTGTCCCCCCGGGACGTTTGGCAGAGGATGTGCCAGTGCCTGCAAGTGCCGGAACGGAGGCTCGTGTGACCCCGGCACGGGGCAGTGCCACTGCCCACCCGGCGTGCTGGGCCGGCTCTGCGAGGACGGTACGGCCCCAGCTCTGCCCCAGCCCCCCCATTTGCCCCCCTGCTCCTTTATTTTAAATAATGGGCAGAGCAGAGGCTGAGAAAAGCCAGTGGCTGGCGAGGCTGCGCAGAGCCCCGAGCACAAACGGCTTTGGGGTTGGGGCTTTGACCTGTAGCTGCTGATGCCTTCCTGTGTTTGTGCACTCCAAAGGTTGCCCAAAAGGTTTCTTCGGGAAGAACTGTAACAAGCCATGCAACTGTGCCAACAAGGGCCACTGCCACAGACTGTACGGAGCCTGCCTGTGTGACCCCGGGCTCTACGGCCGCTTCTGCCACCTCAGTAAGTCCCCAGGGTTTTTCGGATCTGTTTAATGTGTGCACAACGTAACAGTCTGTAAAAGATTCCATAAGGAATCTTTTTAAAAAAAGGGGGCTGGAAGAAAGGAAGGAGAGTGACTTCTTGCACAGTCAGGCAGTGCTAGGACAAGGAGGAATGGATTTGCTAAAGCAGTAGGGATTTAGCTTAGATGTTAGAAAAATATTCTTTGCTGTGAGGGTGGCACAGGGTGCCCAGAGCAGCTGTGGCTGCCCCTGGATCCCTGGAAGTGTCCAAGGCCAGGTTGGACATTGGGACTTGGAGCAGCCTACGATAGTGGAAGGAGTCCTGCCCATGGCAGGGGGGTGGAATGAGATGGGCTTTAAAGGACCTTCCAACTCCCAAACCATTTTATGATAAAATGAGCAAGACTTGGGTTCTGCAATGGGCTGTGAATAGCAGGAGGGCAGGACTTTTGAGATATGCCACGAAGCCCCAGAAGCTTCATTAATCTTTTCCTCTAGTAAATCTTAGCCATAAGGACTGAGATTTAATGATGCTGAAAGGTAAGGATTATAGCTGAGGTGGACAGGTTAACATTAGGGTTACTGCTGAGGTTGGAATCTGGTTGGAGCTGGTTAGTGACTGCTGATGAGTTGGAGTGGGAGCTGGGGAGCAGGGCTGGCTGGGACAGGATGAGGATCAGACATTTAGATGGAATAAAAAGAACTAACACAAAAACTTTGCAAAATAGATGATAGGGTTTCTTTGTACTTGCAGCTTTTTTTGTAAAATCTGTGCAAGGTCAGGGGTCTTCTGTGTTTTGTTTTGTTTTGGGTTTTATTATGAAAGATTTTGTCTTGGAGTGCACCCAAGTTTTTTTTCATTCGGAAAATCAGCTGAGTTTGCTTTGAAATGTTTCTGGTTCTTGCATTCACCACGTATTGCTTGACATGAAATGAATGACCTAACACAGGAATCATGTAAACTCTTCTTTTACCCTCCCACCCACAAACAGGTGCTGCTGTAGGCACGGGGATGTACTTGCTGAAAGCGAAACGGAGGTTTTGCTTCTTGCAGCAGTTGCATTCTGCAGCAGTGTGCACTTTCAGCCAACTCCTGCATAATTACAGAGCTGATGCTTTTCCTTTTCTTCTGGCTGCAGCCTGTCCCAGGTGGGTCTTCGGCGCGGGCTGCTCGGAGGAGTGCCAGTGTGTGAAGGAGCACACGCTGGAGTGCAGCCCCAGGAACGGCTCCTGCACCTGCCAGCCTGGCTATCATGGCAAAAAGTGTCACAAAGGTACCCCACACAGCCGGCTTCCCCACATCTGCTTGTTCCCTTCTCCCAGAAACCTCTCGTGCTTCCGCCCGTCTGCTTTGTTTGGCTGCTGCTACTCATGTATTCATGTCCTACTAATGATTTTGTGGGGCTTTAACCCTGCTAGGGTTGCGGGGACATCGAGGAGAGTAGGGTTTAAGAATTGGAGGAGTTCTGGCCTGGTCAAATGGTCCAAATTAAGAGTTTCAGCCTGATCAAATGACAACAGAAATCCAGAACCCAAATCCTAATACAGTCTCAAATAATGAAGATCGTGTGTTTTCATTTCTGTGCTTTTTTGACACAGTCAGTAAATAAGTGGCAAAATCTGTGTTTTATGGCAGTGGGGTGATTTGTAAACAGGTTCAGTAATAATAATTTTCCTTCAGACTTACAGCTCTTTGAATTCAACTTACTCTTTGTAGTTTTGGGGGGTAGTTCAAAGAGAATTGTATCCCATATTCATGTTTGCATGTCTCAGTAGCCCTTTCCAGACAGCAGTGAAGTAACCCAATAAAGATTCTCACTTCAGATTTTTTTCTCTGGCCAGGCAGGACTGTGTTGGAGTTATGGCAGTAGTTCTGGTGGGTTTGGTGGAGAACAGTAATGACAATATTTAATATTTTTATCATTCTCGGTGATGGGCTCAGTTCTGACAGAGAGCATGCCTTGCCCAGCACTGACTGCACCCATGCAAAGAGCAGCACAATTTAGACATATAAGAAGAGAATTCTGTAATGTATTTAATTGAATACACCCTCAAGTATTCTAATTGAATAAATCTTTAAGCATTCTGCCACTCTGTTTCTGGGTTATATTTAAGCAGTAACCACTTTGAAATGTAAGCATTTATTATTTGCACTTTCTTAACAGCACCTCTAAAATGTACATTTTAATATATTCTCTGCAAGTTTCTGCCGAGTGATTTTCTGATTTTTGTTCACTTTTCTTAACATCTCCTATTTCTTATACATGTTCTGTATCTGCTTCTATTTCCAGAGTGCACCCCGGGGTTTTATGGGGCTGGTTGCAAACTGAGGTGCAGCTGTCCTCCTGATGTTCTGTGTGATCCTGAGACAGGAGCCTGCAAACATCCGTGTCCAGCTGGGTTTCATGGAGAAAAATGCCATTTGTGTAGGTACTCACTGCATGTTTCCCTGGGAGATACACTTGGGATGGGAAAGCTTGTTCAGGAAACTTAGGTTCAGATATAGGAGTTGCAGATAAACAGGGACATTTGTTGTTGATACGAGTTGGCAGTTCCCCACTGAAACCAGACTGGTATTTGGAGCCTGGCAAATGCTGTCTCTCTCTCTCCCCCTGCAAAGGTCGAGGCACAAGGCTGAGGCCAGTTACCCAAGCTAACATTTGTCCAGGTAACAGTAGTTGCTTTTAAAGCTTCAGGCAGAGATTTTGCAGTGCTCTGCTGCAGTTCATTTCAGACTACTAGTTGTTCAGACACTGATACTAACATTGACCACTTCTACCAGCACAGCTCAGTTTAAAACTGGTGGCCGTGGTGCCTCCTAATGTCTTCAAAATGCTTCTAACTATGACTTTGGGGATTTTTGTCCAGCTTGTCAGCCTGGCAGCTTCGGGATGGGCTGCAGGCAGAGGTGCAGCTGTGGAGGAGCCCCGTGTGATCCGAAGACAGGGCAGTGTGTTTGCCCAGCTGGGAAGACTGGTGCTACGTGTGAGCAAGGTGTGTGAGGTGCTGGACCCAGGTAGGGAGTGCCTGGCTTTGGAAGACGTGATAAGAAGTAGAATTTTTCTGTTTCCCGAACCAATAAACAGACAAACTGTGATGGAAATCGGGAGAGGGCCTTTGGTGTCTCTTCAGCTGTGTTCTTGTGTGCTGCACTTTAATGGCAGGGCTGACAGGGATGTAGGTCTGTCGAGATAATATAACAATCCAGCTCAATTTTACTGTTATTTTTAAATTCTTCAGGGTAACGGCAGAAATCTACAACTGTCCTGAAACAGAAAATGGCACTGGTTACACCTTGTGTGCTTTTTCTCCAGATTGCCCAGATGGCCAGTGGGGACCAGACTGCCAGAACTCCTGCGAGCCCTGCGCCAACGGGGGACAGTGCAACAGGGAAACCGGAGCCTGTGACTGTCCCCCTGGCTACACTGGGCCATCCTGCTCTGCCAGTAAGTCCCTGCCTTAGCCTTCCCCATGAAAAGAAAGTCAGATTGAAAATCCAGGTTATGGTTTGATTTCTGCCTTCGTATTCTTTCGTGAGATAAAATGCGCTGATCTGAGATTAAGTGCCCTTCATCTCCAGGAATTCCCCAGGTTGGATTTGACATTATTTGTGGGAGGGAGATTGCAGATAAGTGCATGTGATCAGCTAAGCTGCATCCCAAATGGATGTTATCATCAGACCTAATTTATGGCAGGCTGTTCTTGGAAATACAGTGTTTAGCAGCCACAGCACTGGTGGTGTAATCCTGGCTGTTTGGCAAGAGGTGTCACCAGCTGGCCCACACGGCATCACTCTTGAGTTACATTTTCAGCAGCACTCCTTGGTGTAGATAATTTAGGATTAAATAATACTGAAGATGAGGGAGCAGTATCAGTGCTATCCCTGCAGCCAGAGTCCATGGGAATACATTCAAGGAATTGTTCTGTGCTGCTCTTCAGCCTCTGGGTGTTAAAAGTCTGCTTGAATGTGGCTGTTGAGCTGCACTGAGGCTCTCAGGACAGCTCTGCTTTGTGCAGACCTTGGTGGTGTCACATTTTTAATTCTTGTTAGTCACAAAATGGCTTTGGGGGAAGGTTTTCCTCCTCTGAGGAAACAGCCTGGTGCACAGCAGTACCCAAAAGTCACTCAGGCTATTCCCACGTTCCAGGACTCAGCCCCAGACAGGCAGGGTGCAGATCCCAGATATTTCTGTGTTGCCATTTTGATTCCTGGACTCAGCTAAAGGCTGTTCTAGGGGGTGAGCTGTCGTCCTCTGTTTGGGGAGATGAGTCTGTGGCTGGGTTGCGGGCTGGGTGAAGTCACAGTCTGTCTCTGCTTGCAGCCTGCCCCGATGGGCACTACGGGCTGAGCTGCCTGTGGCTGTGCAGCTGTGGCAGCAGTGCTCAGTGTCACCACGTCACTGGAGAGTGCTCCTGTCCCCCGGGCTGGACTGGCCACGACTGCGAGCACCGTAAGTCAGGGCACACGGGACCTGCCGGGGGCTGGCTGCTCGTGGAGGAGCCAGCTCTGTTTGCTCTTAGTTTATTACAGTTTTTTAATATAGTTTTGCTAATCTTACTGCTTCTGAAATGGTGTGTTTGTGGGTTTGCAGAGCCTGGGTGGTTATAATCCTTAATTATCCAGGTTCAGAGCACTGAAATAGATGGCTGATGAAGCACAAAGTATTGATATAAGCTCTTATTTCAACACTATGGATCCCTTTGCCCAATACCATCTGTCCCGTCAGCATTTTGACTGACAGACAGTTTTGTTTTTCATTTTCAGTGCAGATTAGTTTTGAGATTAATTCTCCATTTCTCATTTTGTTGGGGGGAGATTTATTCAACAAGTGAGTGGCATGTAGAGTCGTGTGTCTAAAGGTCACTTTTTAACTTGGGAATATAAATGCCGTGAAAAATTCTGTTCTCTGGAAGAGCAGAGCATCCTTCTGTTGACTTTAGCAACGCTCTCCATATTGGTGGCTGTGTGAGAGAGTGGATTTGCCCTTTTTGGATGGCACCATATAAATGTGAAGCCATTCTGTTTGATTCCTCCCTTTTCCTGTGACACATCTCTTCTGCTTGATTCATTGTGATGCCTCTTACAAAAAGCCAACACAAGACAAACCATTTTCTAAACTTGGTCTTAAACACATAAAATCATTTAATTGGCAGTGTTGACAGCAGCAAGTTTTGCACCTGACTTCTCAGGCTCTGTACTGAAGAAAATGCTGGGAAAATCTGAAGTTTCCACCCATATGCATATTTTAAAAATCAAACCAGTTGGTAGAGTGTAGAGCCACTGAAATGGCTTTTCATGACTCCCTGGGCTGTCTAGAGAATTGAGAGACCATGACAAAGGAAATCTTTTATTTCTATTCAGCATAAGATCTGAGAAAAATTGTTTTGCAGTGGTATCTCAGTGAGGCAGCTCTTCCAGCTATGGCAGACTGGGCATTAAACAGATTCCCATCTTCAAAACCAGCTTTCTGTTGCCCTAATTGGCACTTTCACCATCATCCTTTACTTGAGAGAAAGGAGATGCTGTGGTACACTGTCATAATTGTGTCAGTGCTATGTGATTTTAGGATGAAAGCAGTATGTTGCTTTAACAAACGTTTTGAGATTCCTCTGTGTCCATGCTGCATGTTCCCAGTATTTTGGGGAAAGCATGGAGGGTGCTTCCAAATCTGTCTGGTTAAACCCATTAACTATTCTGGTTATGCAGATTTTCGTTGAGTGAGGCAGTAGCTGATACTTTATTTCCATGAAATTATAGATTTGTGACTGATGGGTGTGGATTCACAGAATCACTAGGTTGGAAGCAACCTTTAAGATCAAAGAGTCCAACCCATGCCCTAACACCTCAACTAAACCCTGGCACCAAGTGCCACATCCAGTCTTTTTGTAAACACATCCAGGGATGGTGACTCCACCACCTCCCCAGGCAGATGATTCCAGTACTTTATCACTCTTTCAGTAAAAAACTTTCTCCTAACATCCAACCTAAGTTTCCCTTGGCCCAGCTTACGAATGATTAGTTTTATGACCACGAATGATTAGTTTCACGTGGATGGGACAATATCTGCCCGCGTCCAGCTGAAACAGACCTGCAAAAACCGCCTTTATTTCCACGATTTGCGCCTGTGCTGCAGCCGGGAGTTTAGTCCCGTACCGTTTTGCCAATTCCGTATTCTCTCACGTGGCAGCGCAGCAGGGTTTGGGGGTGGTGCTGGCTGGATGTGACCCCGTTTCCCTCGGCAGCCTGCAGCAGCGGCCGCTGGGGCCGGGGCTGCGCCAGCTCCTGCGACTGCGACCCTGCCACGGGCACGTGCTCCTGCCAGCCGGGATTCACCGGGCAGCGCTGCCAGCTCAGTAAGTGCCCGCCTCCCTGCTTGGGTTTGAACGACAGGTGTGTGCTGAGGAAGGCAGGAGCCTGCCTTGAAATGGAGAATGTAAACCCCCTCCCTCCGGGTTGTTGCAGTTTTGAAATTAAGGGGGGCTCTCAGGCAAAGATATGGGGATAGGAGTAACAGTTATTTATTAGGAAAATTAAGGTAAAAATGCAGTAATACAAAAAACCAAGCAACTGACAGAGTCAGAATACAGCCTGACACCCCGTGGGTCGGGGTGTTGGTAGCAGTCTGATTCAGTGGTGGCTGCAGCCCTCCTGGAGTGGCAGATGTGGCTCTGTTGAAGCAGTGATCCTGTAGAAGGGTGTAGCTTTCCTCTGAAGATCCAGTGGTGATAGATGGGCCTCGTCTTCCTCTGAGAATCCAGTGGAAAGGCTGACTCGGTGCTGCAAATCTCAGATTACATCCAGGTAGGAATGCTTGGCTCCTCCTGCTGGGTGGAGCCTCTCCCAGTGGGATGATGTCATTTTATCAGTCCTGCAGGGAGACTCGATGGCCCAGTAACAGAAGATCTCTCCCTGGATGGAGGATGGGTCCTGGAGGAGATAAAGAAAACTGCCCCACCTGCTTTTAGCAGCTGGCCCATTAGCAGAGGATATTCCCCCTGGAGTTAGGAGGGATGGGTCATGGAGGAGATAAAGAACACTGCTCCACCTGGTTTCAGCAATGGTGATAGAAGGCTGCTTCTGGTTATATCTTGCATTGCAACCTAAGACACTCCCCAGCACGTGGAACTCCCAAACCCCAGCTCTGGAAGTTGTGTTTTCCTTATTCCCTGCAGGAATGCTCCCAGGCTGTTCCGCCACCACTTCGCTCTCGCGTCTCACCAGGGTTAGATGCTTTCCCTAATTTGATTTCCAGGAGAGGTATTTCCAGACTTGTTTCGGACCCAGCAGCTATTTTTAATGTTAAGATCTCATGAGAAGGATAGGATTGATGTATATTTGGGCTGTGGCATAAGAGTTTCTGTACTGGTTTTATTTATTCAGTTTTAGGGTAGCACTTACCCTTTGTAAATCTCTGTTTCAGGTCAGGCATATAGAAATACCTCACACGTCATAAAAGTAGAAGAACCAGGAATTTTTGGAGTCCTATATTTATTAACAACAAAAATGAGCAATGGTCTTATCAGAGGCCCATGACTTAGCATTCACCTCTAACTGAGGTTAGTAGCAGATGCTTCAAGCATATGAAAACAGGCTCATAGTCAATTCCTCATATGTCTCCCCAGGTATTATCAATTTCTCATTCAGGAGCTTCTTGAGACAGAAGCAATATCTCTGTATTTAATACTGCTTGATTTTTATTTTTTTTCCAATTAATGTGCCTATTTTCTTTTTCATTTCATGCAAGCATTTGGAATCCACTTCATCTTGTGGCAGTAAGTTGCATAGTTAAGCTGCTATTATTATTATTATTGATTATATTGATGTTGTTAAATAAAATAAACACTTTATCTACTAGTTTAACAATCTTACAGTAGCACAGATGTCTCAGTAGCGTGGGCAGGATTAACTGCTGGTGTCACACAGAAATGTCAAAACAATTAGTCTGGATCCGTGACCTAAGACAAGAAAGCCTGGAAAGTTGATCTTGCAGCCCTTGTTGCTGTTGGCACAGAGGGAATGGAAGGACAGTGTGTGGGGAGGACCAGCACCCAGAAAAGGAGCTGCCAGCTCTGCTTCTCTTTCTCTCTTGATCTCTCTCAAAATAGCATCTCTGCAGAGAGAGAGTGGCCAAATAACTGCTTGTAATCCTTGCTGGGAAGGGAATCAGGGAAGCCATCACCACTGACAAGACATCTGGCAGTCCCTAAAGTTCTTTCTGTGGCCTTTCCGTTCTATTTAGTCTGCTTTTTTCCCCTCTTTTGTGTGTGTGTGTGTGTATATATATATGTTTAAAATTGCACATATGTGTGTGTGTGTGTATGTTTAAAATTGCACATATGTGTGTGTGTACATGTTTAAAATTGCACATATGTGTGTGTATGTTTAAAATTGCACATGTGTTTAAAATTGCACGTGTGTGTATGTTTAAAATTGCACATATGTGTGTGTATGTGTTTAAAATTGCACATGTTTGTGTGTGTATATATATGTTTAAAATTGCACATATGTGTGTGTATATATGTTTAAAATTGCACATGTGTGTGTGTGTGTGCACGTGCAAGATTATGAAAACCATAGTTCTTCCCATAATTTTATGCTGCCTAGGAGGTGAAAATCTTCACTATCCCTGGATATTTCCTCTGCTCTCCAGGCATCCCTACCCTCTTCCTGCAGCTTGGGCTCCTTCCCCTGGCAGGAGCTCAGGTTCTCTGTGGGGGCGGCTGGATCCTGACACGCATCACAGCAGCCTGTGCCTGCTGGAGCAGGGGCAGATTCTCTGTGCTGTGGACTGTGAAATCATTTGTGAAGTGCTGTGACCCTTTGCCATCACCTTGAAAAGCCTCAGCTCCGGGCTAAACACCGTGGGCCTGGAGGGAGCTCTGCCGAGAGCCCCGCACCTCTTGCTGCACTGCAGCACCGTTTGCCTTGCACAGATTCTCTGACTGAAATTGCAGCTGAAAAGGAAACGTGGAGAAGGATCAAGCTTTTAAGGCACAATTGCACCTCTATGTATTTATTTGTTATACAGTGATGTGCAGCTTTGGGAAGAGGAAGGGATTTCACCTGTAAGTGCAAAAAAAAAATAGATTCTAACAGACTCACATTTAAATAACGTCCCATTTCTTGACTCTTTGAAAGCAAAGAAATGGTACCTTGCTCTTCTCCCACCCCATCTCCTCTTTAAGACACACACACAACTGGCAGAGTCCCTGAGCTGCAGGAGCACCTGAATTCATGCCAGCTCCAATCACTGCCCACCCATGGTACCAAACAAACAACACCAAACCCACCCCCCTTATTCCAGACATGGAGCTGACTTTGAGGACTCTTGTTTTCTGTTCTCTCTGATTCCTTCCAGATTGACTGAAAATCACTTTGTTGCTGTAAGTGCTAGAATCATAAGCTTCTAGAAGAGATCTGGCAATAATCTCCATAACTCATTTAGAGGGATGTTCACAAGACCTTCAGACATGAGTAGAGGCCCTGTAATATTGTATTTAGCCAACTCTATCTCTGTGTTTCAGCCTGTCCAAAATATACAGTATGAATTAGGCAACTGGCCCTATTCTTAATTGATTTTCCTATAATCCTGGAAGAAATTATTTTCATTCTCAAATGTTTTCTTTCCTTCTGATGGCAAGTACCATGCAAATCTTTTCAAACTCCTCACATTAACTGCTGTGGAAATGTAATTGTTAATCTGTCTCCCAGATGTAATGTTTTCACTTGAATTTTTCAAAGCAGAGCATGAAAGTAAAGTGTGCAGCATTCAATTTGGAGCTTTGTGAAGGCAACCGACACATTTCCTATTTTCTCCAGCTTTCTGAGGAAAGAGGATTTGCAGAAAAACACAGGAGCTTCTCCCCTCCCAGTTGATGAAGTCCCAGAGGAGATGTGCACATAAGCAACTCCAGACCAGTGGGCAAAGTGTCATCATGCAGAACCTGTGGAGTCTGAGGCTTTGCAATGGAAGATGTTCGTTTTCTGTGCAGAATTTAGTCTTTCAACACTCTGGAATTTTTCTAAAATAGATCTTAAATGTAGCCCAACTTACCTGAACCTCAAGGGGAACACTCCAATCTTAGTTTTAAGCTGTTACCTTTAACGCCTTGTTTTTTTTTTTAAATAGTCAGATTTCCCATGTCTGTAAAAATTCCCCATTGATCCCTGATCTGCTGTGGCATTAACCCATCATCTGGTTGTGATTCCTGTGCTGCAGGGTGCCCCGAGGGGAGCTTTGGCCCGGGCTGTGAGTCCAGCTGTCAGTGCCAGAACGGAGCTGCCTGCGACCACGTCAGTGGAGCCTGCACCTGCACGGCGGGCTGGACAGGAACCTTCTGTGAGAGAGGTACTGCTGCTCCCCCCGGCCCTTCAGGATTCATGGAGAAATTGTTTTGGTTTTTATTCAGAGAGCAGGTTTTACAATTGACAGCTCTGGATCTAAATGAACCACCGAACTTTGCGGGAAGCCAATACCAAAATGTGAACTCCCCTCCTAAATCAGCAGAGCATCGTGCTGGGTGCCAAATGTTGGGCACGTGTTTTCACGTGGTTAAAATTAGATATATGCTTAAGGCTTCTGCTGTATCATGTCTTTATGAAGACTCTTTTCAAGCAGAGTCCCACTATCTGAGCGCTGAGCAGGGAGATGCTTGTTCAGCCTTACGCTTTCCTGTTCCCAGTGCGTCCCTGAAGTGATTTTGAGAAAACCATGGGTGTGTGCATCATCCCTGTGGAACTCTTTAAGAACAGATTCACTTCTAACTTAAATAAATCCAATTCTATCCTATCTAATCTTCTATTACCCAGTCGTTTGGTAAAATGTTGGAAAGGTTGGACCAGCTTCTTTAGCTACGTTATGGTGAGTCAGTCTGTGGCATTATCACAGGAGGTTGCTGTCGAGCTGCATCATTTTGCAGATTTTTTGTATAAAAAATACAGGAGAAACAACACAGGGCCTTTCAGGCACTGCGAAAGTTAAGTGTAGGTGATTGAAGATTCTGCAAATTATGGTACTTGAACCAAAGTCACAAGTATTTTGCATGGAAAGCAGCTTTATCAGCCAGTTTCAGCAGTGGCAGCACTTGCAGGCAGCTGCTGCCCTCTCATGGGAAGGAAGATGCTCCACAGCCTGACCAGGAATGGCAAGGCACCCACTGGTTGGAGTTGTTATTGCTTGTCATCCCTCTCATTCTTACCAGGGACTATTACACAAAATAAATATTCTTTCCAAGGTTCTGCTGTAAATTGCACCTCGTAATTCATGGTATCTCCACTATGTCCCTTTTTAATACAATTTAGCTGAAATCTGTTTTCCTAAATCTACTATTTTTTTTAAATTATTATATTTTCACTGAAAAAAAAAAAAGAGGGAGTTATCTGTGTTGGTGTGTAAATCTCTTCATTCCAGCAGGAATTATAATGGGAACAAAGAGGCTAAACATCCTTTGCCAGAATAGGTGTGAGGAATATGGAGAAGACTGGTGATTCTATTGGTGGAAAAAAAAAAGAACAAATCTTAGCTTCCAAATCAGTCATGTTGGACATTTTTATCTTTTTTTTTTTTTAATTCCCGAAAGAAGATTGTGGAGGGGAGAGTGAAATTTAGGGATTTGTAAACCACCATTTTCTGTGTGTTTTCTCTCAAGAAGGCTGAGTGTTTGCTCTCAGCTGACTTGGGTTACCTCTTAACTTAGGAAGTTTCAACCGGAACAGTTTGGCAGCTTCCAAAAGACGCCGAGGGAGGAGAACATGTGGGTGGTTTGCCCTTGGTAGAACCTTCTTGGCACCTTCTCTCGGAGGAGCCGTAGCGCTTCTGTTTCGAGTGACTGGGAGACTGGCAGGGTTTCCTTCTGGCAGGGATGTGCTTTTTGCCGTCCTCTTGGCAATCCACCCACGTTGGCCAGGCTCTGTGCCTTGCAGGCAGAAATTCATGTCGAGCCCCGGCGCTGCAGAGTTGCCTTGGACTTCAAACAACCTGCTGATGCCTCAGCCCGTGGCCGGGAAGGAGAAGTTCTCTGGCATCACAGAAATGTTGAAACTGGGACTTCCGCAGCTTTCGAAGTTCAAAGTCCTAGGAGAAGGCAGTCCCTTACAAAATCCGATTTTGATTTATATTAATAATTGATATCACCCCTGCACAGCAAGGGTGCTTTAACCTGCAGCCGTTGCCTTTGGTATTTTGCATTGTGGCAGCACGGGATCTGGATTCAAGCTGAGACTGCAGAAATACCAAAATTTGCCTTCGGATTTTTGGTTTTCATTTAGGGAAAGTTTCTTCCCATTTTGGTGGGAAGCTGCTGTTTCTTTTCATTAATTTGCTGGCCTCAGTATGAGTTAGGGTTGTACAGGTTTAGGTACCAACCCCTGTTACAAAACACCACTTCAGTGACCATTTCCAAGCTTATTTGCCACAAATTTAATAATCTCTTATTAATATTTATTAGAATTGTAAATGTAATCTTAGTCCTTGCTGAGTCTTAATCTATCTACATAGTCTGTCAGTAATAGATAATAACCAAAGTCATACCATCATCATCATCATCATCATCATCACCCACCAGCACAGGACAGTTTCCAAGCTCACCCAGGAAATGCTTTTGCTCCAGGGCTGCTGTTTCATGAGACCTTGCTGTGAATTATTCAGGAGCTGACTGAACTTCTGTACTCTGAGCCACAAGATGCTGACAAAAGACCTCACGCTCTTCAAAGCACTTTTGTCTGTCCATCAGCATCTCAGTCCTGCTCTGCCCTGAGCCACCTTTGATCAGCTGCTCTTCATCTGGTACCACTCAGTGGTACTGCTGCCTCTGCAGTTGTGCTGTGGCCACATATAATAATGATGGGGAAGAATAAAGCCATCAAGACATTCTGAAAGAAAATTAGATGTTTCTGAAGGTGGTATGTGCCTATTCCATCTTTCAGCCCTGCTCAGTGCTTTGTGACAGTGAACCTTGTGAATCTTGTGACTCTTTCAAAGGAGTTTCAAAAGCAGCAAAACTGTTTCAGTTGCAGAGTAGGTAACGATTGCAAATAAGGCTGAAAACAAAATAATCTACAAAGAAATTATTTCAGTCTGTGAGAGCAATCTAGGAAAGGCTTGCTTTGAATTTTCTTGAAAGCCGCAAGTGATACAAGCAGAACACTGATGAAATAACGTATGTTTCTTCACAAGGTCTCGCATTACCAAAGGAAAATGAATCATTTTTGGTGGATTCTGCTAGTAGTGCCACCAGCCGGCTTCCATATCTGAGAGAAGAATGTTGTGTGCTTGGGCAGAAGGTGCCAGAGGGACACAGGGAGTTCTGGCTGTTCCTGAACTGGAGCAGCACACAATGCTTCTGCATTCCTGGGCTCTGCAAGGACAGGGATCACAGCAAAGGTGGCTTTGTAAGTCCTTTCTGTCCTGTTCGAGCACAACCTAAGTGCCTTCATCTCCAGTAAAGATGCTTCTGTATTCACCCACTGCTGCAGGGCTGGGGCTATAATGCAAATCCAGCCTAAACAGGCAAGGCAAAAAACCCAACCAAAAAAATCCCAACCCCAAAACCAGTCGTTATTGTGATAAATAGATAAATATATCAGTGCTTACTCTAACTAAATGTAAGAATCTGCCATGCAAGGTGACTGAGCCATGGGCTCCTGACGAAGCCAGAGGAATCCAGGTGTGCCTGATTCCACACTTACAGCTCTGTTACAGATGTGCCAAGTGAGCTGGGACACCCTGCCCTGCGCCAGGGCTGCTCCACTCCTGGTTTGGGAAGGCGATTGTTGTAATTGATTTAATTCTGTCAAGTGCTGAGCATCTGCTGCTCCCACTTTGAAGGCTGCAGTTGCCTTCCCTGAACTGTAATTTTGTTTAATTCCCTTCCCTACTGTTCTCTGGTATGTGCTGTATGACCCAAGGCTTGTGTCCATTTTTGGGATCAGGCCAACAGAAGAATTACCCAGTTCATTGATTCATCTGTCTGAATATCCCAAAATGCCAGACAATTAGTGCACTAACTGGAGGCAGCAGGAGTCTCAGAGCATTCCTACAATATATTTATTAATTGATGCATTAATGACAACAACGTATCACCTTTGTGGAGCACAGAACTTGGCTTTTGCATCTCAACTGCTCTGGGATCAGCACTGCCAGAGGATGGACAGACTGGACCCTTCCCTTGGGGCTTCAGCAGTTAATCATTACCATAAGAGAGCCCAGTAAGATTACTGTTTTGCTGAGATAAAAGGGGAAAATGAGCACAGTGCATGTCGAGGAATAGCTGACAAAGCTGTGCAGCCCCTGTATTAAAGAAGAACTTTGTCAGCCTTTGAAGTCACTGAGGGTTCAGCAGGAGGAGCCCATCCTTGTGCTGCGCTGTAGCTGCTGCTGAAGCAGAGTAAATGGGGAATAACAGATTAAATCTCACCCTGGTGGCTCCTCCTTGCACATTGGTATCAGCTCTCTTCTGGTGAGCACTGAGCAGAGGCTGAAGGATGCTCTACTGTCACAGAGCCCTTTCCCTGTTTTCCTGAGGCAGCACAGACCTAGGAAGGGCAGCAGACCTCTCGTATGCATGGGAAGAAGCCTGGACAGGACAAAGGGAAGAGCAGCCTTTTCATTTTGAGTGGATGAAACATCCATGTGTAGTCCCAAGCTGAGCAGCAGAGCAGCCACAGCAGATGTTCAGTGTTTTGCACTGTCACTGGATAATGGTCCAGGGTCTCCTAAAGCTACGGATCCAGAATTCCCTCCACTCATAGCCAAAGCAGCCAGCAGTGCACACAGCTGGAGAACTGAATTTGTGTCTGTGGAAGAGACAGTGTGATAGACTGGGACTAAAAGCATGGGCATGAAGAAGCCCCAGGGCAAGAAAAGGGACAGAAGAGTCTAACAGTGGAAGATGTGCATGGAGAACTCACTGGAAATGTTCAAGGCTGGGTTGGATGGGGCTTGGAGCAGCCTGGTCTGGTGGAAGGTGTCCCTGCCCATGGCAGGGGCATTGATGGCAGATGATCTTTAAGGTCCCTTTCAACCTAAACCATTCTTTGATGACAGCAGTGTTACTCTGACCTGGTCGAGAGCTGTGAATTAGTGTGGAGGGTTGTTGGTCAGTGTAGATGATGATAGTCATTGTAAGATTCTCTTGGGAATCCAATCATTCTGATTTCATGGTAGAAGTGTGAGGATTGGATTTTAAATGTAAATTTATACTGAGCAAGGAGGACAAAGACATAAGTTTTACTGAACTAGTGCTTAATTCATGAGCACCATCACTGCTGAGGTTGATTCAGGGATTCTGTGAAAAGAATGATGTACAATTGTGTATCTATAGATCTGTTATTACTTAGTGTAACACAATATACTGTACTGTGCGACATAATATATGCACTTATATAATCTAAACACACACACAGAGGTTAAATTAAGGTGACATAAAGAAGATGTTTTTAAACTCTGCATAGGAGCCTTAGTGTTCTTGTAATGCAGCGTTTGGGGTATGATGTGGCCCACTGACAAGCATTGATCCTTATTTTCACTGTTGTCAGCACTGGTACAGATAAAAATTGAATCCATGGGGCTGCTTTTCCTTAGTCCAGGTTCAGTTCCAGATGTAGGTGTAGAGCCCCTTTGGCTCCCTGGGGTTGTTTTGCTATGTTTAATTTGTCTTGGTTTTCTCTACTCATTGACTTTGCCAGTTTTTCATTTCAGCACTGAACTGCACCACTGTGGCTTAGGTTCACTGTTAAAGAATCTTTAGAAAAGTGTCAGGACAGTAAATGAGAGCAGAAGTTTTGCATTTCCAAAGGCAGGGAGGTCAGCAGGGATGGCCCTGGCATCTTGTATTATGTTGAATTATTTCCTCTGTCCATTGCAGAGGCACAAGGAACAGCTTGTGTGAACCCAGCTCCGTTCTCTTACTTGTTTTATGGCTTTTCAATATTCTCAGCCCTGCTTACCTGTGCAGAAATCTGTTGCTTGTGTAAAAGGGTCACATTTTTCCAAGATGCATGTAGCAGAACTGGGCAGGCTTAACCCTTGATGCCACTTCGGTCCTTAAGCGTCTGCGAAAAGACGAGACGAGACGGAGCTTACGCAGAAAAAAAAGAAGCAGGAACTTTGCTAAAAAGGAATGTTTTGCATTTCCAGCTTGTCCAGACGGATTCTTTGGGATTGACTGCCACCAGGTGTGCAAGTGCAAGAATGCTGCTGGCTGTGACCACGTGCTGGGCTCGTGCCGCTGCCTCCCGGGCTGGCTGGGGGAGAGCTGCGAGCAGCGTACGTACACCCCTGCTCCCAACCCCAGAAACCTCCTAGGAATGGGGACAATGCCCTCACAGGGTGGACCTTCAGATAAGTCACGTTCCTTCCCAAAGATGCCAAAAAGGCAGCAATGTTTGTTTACAGGGCTGTGTAAAATCATCAGCTCTTTTTAATTTTTTATATTTTTTTTAAACTTGTCAAACGTGATAAGCATCAGGTTTCAAATAGCAGAGCTGTCTCTTGCCATATGACAACTCCCTGCTTTTTAGTTTTGTGTGACATTAAGAGATTAAATGTTATGTATCTGTTTCTGGTGTATCTCATCTAATTATCAGTTATGAAGTGTCAGATTACAAATGCGCAAAGTGGAAAAATCAGAGCTTTTTTATGTTGTTATTTGAACGTGAGAAAAGTTTTTTTAGACAATTATTAGAAAAGTTACTTGTTTTAAAATAAATGTCAGCTTCCCAGATGTTCACAAGTATGGATTATCCCACAGTTTTTAAGCTAACAAAGTGCTTGTATGTATACATATACGAAATTGGCTTTTCTGAGAAACTTTTCATTGCTTTTCGTGGGAAATTAGGTTATTTTCTTTAGCTGCATGGCAGTACATATGGAGATCACTGAGCCTGTTTGCAAAGTTTAGCAAATAAGTGACTTTTTTTAAGATTTTCAGGTTTTAGCTTCTCAACTTCCTTGTTTTTCTTTAGTATGATGTCATGGTCTAAGCTTCCTTTTGAAAATATGAGGGCTGTCTGCAAGACTGGGATGCAGAGCTGGGCTCCAGGGCAGCTTCACAATGAACCAGCTCTGTTAGGGAACACTTCTTTAATCCATAGGTCATGTGGCTTTCTGCAATAGGAAAGTGTTTTAATTTAGAAAATAGAGAGAGATGTGGCTTGTATTGAGGCAGTGCTGTTCTCCAGGAATACACTGTTTTACCATCAGCCCTGTTTGAGGGCAGTGCTTGCTCTTCATAATATTTTCCCCTCATTTTCCCCCACCACTCAACACAGCCCATCTCCAGAGAAGGCTTCTCCTGCAGAATCCCCTGCTCTTTTGTTTACAGATGGGTCAGTTCTGCTGAATCTTCCCGATTTTAGACACTTTTCCTAACATCCCGCCACTGCAGGTTTTTGCCTCCTCATGCCCTCCCACAGGAACGCTTGGCTCTCCACCTCCCACCACCTGAAGATGCTGGTGGTATCAAAGCCCTTGAGTGTAGATTAATGGAGTGAGCACAGAACAAAAGCAGACCTGAGCCACTTGCCCATCCCATAGATCAGAAGAGGTGCTGCTGGACAGGTGCAATATTTGCTTCTGGTCACAGCCTGTTTTTCCTGTCAGGCCACAGCGTTGGCATTGTGTCACCTTGCCCCTTCCCCAGCCCTTAGCATTAGGGATGGGAAGCTTTGCTGCATCTTTCATTAAATTCAATTAAGACATGCAGCTCCTTCTCCATGGCCTCTGGTGCCCTGCCCTACTCACCTTAGGGAAAAAGCCCTGCTTATTATCTTGTGCCAGAGCCATTAGAGCTTTGTGCTGGGTTGACTTATTCCTCCTGCTGGTGAAGGTGCCGAAGCCTCCAAAGCCTCTGTGAGTGAGAGAGGTCAGTTAACAGTGCAGGGTCCTCCTTTTCTCTTGGCTAAGTGAGGGATCTTCGTTTTGATTTTACAGCTGGGCCTCATCCACGCTGCTCCAGAGCTGCTCAGAGCAAGGCAGCTACGGGTGGGAGACAGCTCAGCCCTCCCCATCCTCCCAGGGTGTTTAATATTCACCTTGCCTGTTCCTGGGACCCGCCAGCTCCAGCAGCTGGAAGGATAGCACTCGTGTGGAAGTAATCAGATTGCAGGCAATGTGCTGGAGGATATTGAGGAATAATTTTGGCATCATGGGATTTGAATTGATCCTAAGCCAGCCATGCAGTGAGTTTTATACTCTGCTATCTAATTACAGGCAATACGGACAGTGATGCCTTTTGTTGAAGCTGCCTAATGCTTTCCATTACCAGACCGTGGGTTTCAGTTGTTTGAGAATGAATTATGTTAATCTGGGGTGAAATCTGCCAAGCAAGCTCTGCCTCAGCTTCGGTTTGTGCGCAGAGATTTTATTTGGGAAGTTTTTTGAGTGTCCACCCAAGGTGTTTTAGGTTTCCAAGAGAGAGGCTTAGGAGAAGTATGTTGCCTATTCTTTTTTTTTTTTTTTGTTTGTTT
>WAAG01002373.1:21749-32149 GCA_013390105.1 Tichodroma muraria | reverse complement strand
TTTGTTTTGTTTTGTTTTGTTTTAATGAACTGTTTCACTGAGTGCTGTCGTCCCTCAGTGATACAGATATATCACTGACATTTGGTATTTCTTTGTGATAGAGATGTATCCTTCCTTTCTGGATACCCCATCCCTGGAAGTGTTCAAGGCCAGGTTGGATAGAAGGAGCAACCTGATCTAGTAGTGGTGTCTCTGTTTATGACAGAGGAGTTGAAAATTGATACTCTTTAGGGTCCCTTCCAACGCAAATCATTCTGATTCACTGAAAATTCATCCAAGTTTGCAAACTTAAAAATACCCAACCAAACCCTTCAAAAATCTCATGTTGCATATGGTCTGTAGCAGATACACACAATTCAGCATCTGAATTTTGCCTTAATTCTGTCAGTACTAAACATGTCTCTTTCTGGAGCTGTTGGAGCTAAGCAGAATCTTCACTGAAGTGGCTCCTTGTGGTAAGAAAGAGACCACACTGGTTTTGAAAAATAAATGGCTACAGAAAAACTTGCTCAGCCAGAGTCACTGATAACAAGGGTTTGACATTTCATGGTATGTGAGCACTTGAATTTGCAGATTCCATGTTCTTTTAAAGCTAAAGCTTCATTTTGTGGAGAATAATCAACAGAAGTCACTTGAAATCAAAGATTATGGACACCCTATAGAGCATCAGAGCCCATCATTTTCCTGTGCTCCTGGGCACTTTTTATGACTGTTGACTTCTAGTCTGGAAGAAAAGTCTCCTGTTTCACGTGTTCTCTACTCTGCTTGCAAGAAGGGATTTTAAAGACTGCAAACAAATAAATCCTCCTCCTGCAGAGGAAAGACACCATGAGGAAAATTTTGAACCAGGAAGAAATCTATTAATTTAAACCTTTGGATTAAGTTATCCCTTTTCTCCCATCGTGAAGGAAGAAAAGGCCCAGGGATATTTGTACATTCAGTTGTGGAACTCCATGAAATAGCTTCAGTATATCACTTTTTTCCTTAATCTTCAGAAAAGTACTTTGAAAATCAGGATTGTCACACTGGGAAGCAAAAAAACATTTGTGTCTACCCAGTAGAATAGTTAAAGTTTTCTTCTCCAGAAATTTCTGCTTTCTTACCAGAATTTTCATTGAAACACTCTATTGTCTTTTTGGTAAGTGTAACAAGAGCTTTGCACACATACTCCAAAAACCTCATGCAAACCACTGGTAACCAGTCAGGGGATCTGGTGATGAGCTGGTTTTTCCTTTGGCTTGGTTGTGCTATAGTTCTGGTCTGTATTGTGGAAATATTTAGTTCTGCTCCCAAAAACCGAGCCAGAGTTCTGTAGATGTGCTGAACTTTTCACTTGGCAACCAAGCTTCATTTGCAGAACAAACTTTTAGCTGTGATGGGACTGAGCTCCTGCTCTTTCTTGTGGTTTCAACGTGGACGGGGTCCAAGCAATGACAAGAACGAGCAGAGTGGAAAAGAAGTCCTGGGAGAAATGGTGTCTGAGAACCAGGCTGGGAAGCTGGAAGCCCTCAGATGAGGAGAAAAGGGCTGAGAATGGGTCAGAGTCTGTCAACCAAGTTCACCTCCAAGATCAAGGTGGTTTCACACCTCCCTTCTGTCCCCAGGGACTCGCTCTCTGACAGCACTGCATCATGTTCACCGACACCCTGAAAGGCAGAGAAGTTTGGGTGAAAATTCACTGTTTGGCTGTGAAACTTGGAAGATGTCACATTCAGCGAGTGCAGGATCAGGGTTCCAGGCTTTTTTTGCCTCTCCAGTGCATGCCAGAAGTGCTGCAGGGATGAGAGGCTCTGACAGGAGCCCCTGCAGTGCAGAACAGAAACCCTGCAAGGAGGCAATCCAGCTCCATCAACCCCTTTTGTATTACTTCGTATTTGGATGCCATCTGAAGAGAACAGGGTAGCAGAACTGTCTGTTTTCCACCATTCAAAGCTATCCAAATCTCCAGTGCAATGGAGACTGCAGGAATTTTATCACTGCCATTTTTCACAGGCAGCAGCACTGAGAGCAGAGCGTTTGCTTGCGAGATGACTGCGTTAAGTTTTCACCTGGGAGCCAGCTGCTTAACCAAACTCATTGAAAATATCACCCCTCTCTGACCAAAGAACGAGAGTCTGGGTGAGGAGAGGCACCCAGCTGTGAAAAATGAACACTGAAAACAATGAAGTTGTCAGTTCTCTTACTGGGATGCAAATAAATACCGGGGCTGTCAGGCTGGCAGTTCTGCTGGCCCATTAGTTTAGCACAAAGATGTTCTGCAGAGCAGGGGGTGACAGCTGATCCATCACCCCCCAGTGATCCAGCCCCTCGATAGAAACCTCTTCAGAATGGGCTGTGATACATACTTCTAACCCACATTTATGATATTAGGTATAATATGATATAATAATTATATCTAATATAATATCATATAATATTATGATGTTATTATTGTGATACATGCTTTTAACCCACATGATCTCTAAACTGCGAGCGTTGCAAAGCAATTTCAGTTTATGTGATCTTAATTTGCAGAATATTTTTTTTAAATACCTTTTGCAGTTTATGTATTGGCTGCTATTGCAGTGCTGAGTTAACAGTTGAACTTGATGATTTCTTTTCAAACCTAAATGATTCTATTATTGTTTCTATACTCAGACATGGTTAATTTATGGGTTTTAATACATATATATATATTTCCAGGGATGGTGAAGTCACCATTCCTTGAAGTGTTCAAAAAACAAGTAGACACAGCACTTCGTGATTTGGTTTAAGGATCATGATGGTATTTGGCCAAAGGCTGGGCTGATGATCTTGAACATCTTTTCTAGCCTTAATGATTCTATGATTTTATATGGACTTAGGCACCCTTATGATGTGAAAAGTGTCACTGGAGCTTTTTAGAGCTCCAGCCTGTTTTCCCTGGCACTGTGTTGTGTCTCGCACTTGCTCTGTGCTTCCTTGGATGCTTCCTAATAGGGTTTTTTGGAATTCTGTCGTTGCAGCCTGCCAGGGGAACAGCTACGGGCCAGGCTGCAGGAACACTTGTCACTGTCACAACGGAGCTCTCTGTCACCACGTAACCGGGACGTGCCTTTGTAGCCCGGGCTGGAAAGGAGCCACGTGCCAAGAAGGTACAGTTGGAAATTCAGACCCCTGCCTATGGATTATAGGGGGGGAAAATAAAACCTGTGTTTGGGGAAAGCTAACTGGTGTTTTAGCTCTCAGCTCGTTGCCCTGTGTTGCCATTGGGTTTGGATCTGCAGTGATGTGAATTGGTCCATTAAATTAATCCGCGACACTGTGCTGTAGGATCCCAGTCTGCACATGGCAGAGGGGTGAGACAGCCATAAAGAGAAAGAGAGCCGATTTTGAAGGCTGATGAAGGGAGAAAAGGTCCATAAAACTCCCAATTATGATGCTGAAATGAAGCTCTGTTTCTTTTCTATGGGCTGCTTTACTGTCCCATGCACCAGACTGATCCTCGGCATTACCTTGTGCTGTTCCAGACAGAGCCTAAATCCAGAACATGTGAAAGGCATTGAGCCTTCCAGCCTTGGCAATCAGACCCATACATGAGGCTCAAACACAAGCCCAGCTCCACGGAGCCTTAAGAAGCGACTGGCAAAGAAAGGCTGTGCTGTGGCCTGCATTGCACATCCTAATCCATGCATCCCGGGCAGTAGGAAAAGTCTGCCCATTCCTGTTGCAGAAGCTCCTTGTTCTGTGCCTTCCTCACAAGGTCCCTGAGGTGGCAGCAGTACCATGGAGCTGGGAATGCTGCTATGGGTGCTCCTGGGTGAGCAGGGATTTGGAGTCAACACCTCCACTCAGACTCTGCCCTTCAGCATCCCAAGAGGATTGTTAGGGAAAGGAGATGAGAGGTGGCAGGGGTAGAGTGATATTTAAATTTATCACATTCCCGTTTAAAAACTTGATATGAAGAGGTCTTCTTCCATGAAGGATTTAAAAACTGGGAAAGCACCAAACTGTTCTTGATAACATGTATGGCATGACCTAAATTTTTCTGTTTTGTCCAAAGGCCACAAATACAAAACCAAAGCAAAAGTTACAAAAGCTGTTTCAAACACACCTTTTCTCTTTAAATACATGTTTGAGGATTTCTTTTCTCTTTGAAGTGAGAAGGTAGAATAATTGTTTGAGGCTTGGGGAGCCCTCCTCTGGTGCCTGTGCTTTTCCAAAGTGAGAGCTTGCCCCTGATTCCATCTTAGAGGTGTCACTCTGGCACGTGGCAGAGGTACGTGGTTTTTTGCCAAGTATTAGGTTCTGTCCATAGAAACTGGTTGTGATAGGAATTAATAGACTCACCTAATTAAAATTAGGTAAATGGTGAAATGTCATCAGCCAGCTGCAGGCAGCAGGATCAGTTAGAGAAGGAGCTGTGATTTTAAAGGGATTGTACAAAGAAATTCCAAGAACAGGGAAATCAAGAACTGCACTCCTGGTGTTGAAAAAGCTGGAAGGAACAAAAAAATGGGTTTTGTAGGTACAAACAGGAAGTCTTAAGGTTATTTGGTGGGTCACTAATTCACTTCATCACCTACTTTGTTCCAAGACCAGTTTTACAATGGTCAGAGTAATTCCATATTGGTCGTGTCCACATTTCTGCTTGGTTGTACCTCCCACAGCATCTTCCAGGGCCGGAAGGGTGGGAGAGGTGGTGTTGGACCTGTGCCCTTCTCCTGTACTTCCTGACGGAAGGTTTTCCCTGCCTCCCTTCACAGCCTGTCCCCCCGGGTGGTACGGAGCAAACTGCCTGCAGCGCTGCCTCTGCCACGGCCAGGCCACCTGTGACCCTGTGAGCGGCGAGTGCCAGTGTCCCCAGGGCTGGACGGGGACAGCCTGTGAGCTGGGTGAGTCTCACCACCTCCTCCACCCCTCCAGCACCTCGGTTCAGTCACTCTGGAAGGAGTTGTGCTGGGGTGTGGTTTGAGACAACCCGGAGGAAAAAGGAGACAGAAGGATGGAAAACACCAGGTGGGGAGAAGTTAAAGATAAATGGGGTTGTTCAGTCAGAAATGAAAAGGCTGAGGGGAGACATGATATTGGTACTTGAACATGTCCATGGTGCTGGAAACTTGCTAGGCAGAGGAGAGAAATAAGCTATTCTTTGTCCCTTGGGAACAGGGAAGATAGGTAACAAGCTCCATTTAAGGAGAAAGAAAGAAATCCTTAAAGAGGGAAATGGTGTATTTTTAGAGAATTTTGCCAAAAGAGGCTTCAAAATTTCTTTCACTGAAGGTTATTAGGCCCAGTTTAGCTGTCTCATCGTATTGCATGAGGGAGTGCCTGCTGGGGTTGCTCCAACCTCCCCCATCCCATTTCAGAGTGTGGGGACGGACAGTTTGGAGAGGGCTGTGAGCAGAACTGCGGCTGCCACCACGGCGTGTGTGACCAGCCCTCAGGGAAGTGCCTCTGCCACGCTGGCTGGACTGGGGACCACTGTGATGTTGGTAAGGGCAGCTCTTTCTGCAAATCCTTCATTTTATCTATCAGCCATTTCTACCAGTTTTCTATCTTAAATTTCCACTATTCTGCAGGCCGATCAGGATTTATGCCCTCTCACCCCATCTCAGACCCACAGGCAGGTCTCTGCCCAACAATGCCCTTGTCCAAATCATTTCATCTCCTCCTGCCTCAGTTCCCTGCCTGCTAAGAAAATGAAGGTATTTCTCTACCTTCCACACACAAATAAGAACGCATGAAAGGGAGGGAGTTTTAAGGAGAATTTGCCAGATCAGCCACCTGCTCCTCAGTCTCTGTGGGTCATTGAGGGGAGCTCAGCAAACGGGACTGATGGTTCAGGTAGTTCAGACTGGCACATGACCCAGATTTGACACAGCTGTTTGGCATTCTTAGAGCCATCTGAATCCCTGAAATGGGGATTAAATCTCACACGCACAGGTGACTTAAAACATGATTTCAGCTCAGCCACTGAGGTGCTGTGCTTTTAGCAAGCCACAAGCAGCTCTCTGAGTTTTCCTGAGGTGCTGAAGACTCACAAAGCTTCAGCCACCAGTGCGACCTGTAAAGTCACCTCAGTGCCCAACTCCCTTTCTCTTTGGTCACTTTACAGGGACCTGGGAGGTGGAAGCAGTTTGTGGGCACAGTTCCCACAGCTGTCCCTGTGTGCATAGCAGTGTCAAAGCAAACAGCATCACCCTCTCCGTGGACCCCATCTGGATTTGCACTCCAGGCTGTGACTCAGTCTTTGCAAACTTTACTGTCCAGACTCACTAGCAGCCAGTGTCAAATGCTTCTGATATTTTTAATATCTTCCCCTTCGCTGATGATTTCTGGCCACGCAGCCTACTGAACATTCTCCTGGGCAGGAGCTCAGGCAAGGAGGATCCTGGCTGCTGGCCAGTGCAGGCCGCTCCCAGGCAGCAGGTAGAAGGTTGCTCTCTCTGCTTGCCCCCAGCCTGCCCCCCGGGATTTTTTGGCGAGCGCTGCGAGGAGCGATGTGACTGCGCCCACGGCTCGTCCTGCCACCCCCAGACTGGAGCGTGTCACTGCCAGAGGGGGTGGCGAGGGAGGCACTGTGACAAACGTGAGTGAGTGAGTGAGTGAGTGAGGGGAGGCAGCTCGGGCTGGGGCGCACCTTCCCCCCAAACCCAGAGCTCTGGGCCGTGCCCGGGTGTTTTCACGCCCTCGTTCCGCGGGGTCGGGCCGGAGGCGCTCGCGGGGATGATGGGTGCATGGAAGGGGTGGCTTTGTCCCATCCTGCTGGCCCTGACAGGGTTGGTGTCCCCCCTGCAGCCTGCCTGCCGGGCCGCTACGGCGCGGGGTGTGCCCGGCGGTGCCGCTGCCCCGCGGGAAGGCCCTGCCACCACCTGACGGGCGCCTGCGGATGTCCCCCGGGATTCACCGGCCACGGCTGCGACAAGAGTGAGTTTGTGACCACAGCGCAAATACTTCCCTTGTCAGTTAATTAAAGCGTGGGTTTCGTGAATCGAGACGTGGTGATGTGACGCCTGAAGAGGGAGGAGAAAACAACCTAGCGGGAGGGAAGATGGCTGAGGGCTGCTTGTCCCTCGCCCAAGTGGTTTGGCCAGTGCTGAGCTCTGTGCCAGCGCAGCTTGGGCTGCTGGGGTTTGCCCTCTCTGTGTTTGCAGCTCTTGGACCCAAATAGGCTGAGGATGTGCCAGTGGAGCCCAGCCCTGCCCATAGCCAGTGCTGTGCTGTCAGTAAAGCAGCGGCTCAGCTTCTCTTGGCCTTGTCCCTGTGCAAGGCTGTTTCCTGCTCTCAGAGCTCGTGGAAAGGACATTTTCTGGCTTTTCTTGGCAAGGAGTTTGGTCCCCAAGAGCCGTCTTTGGAAGCAGGCTCCTGCTCTGACCCCAGCTGCAACACCCTGATTTTGTTCCTCCCTACAAAACTTTGCCTGAGCCCTGTTTTAGCCAAAGGAGAACCAGCAATAAATAAGAATTGAAAGGACTGACATCAGTGTCCCCTATTCTCCACCAGAGGACTCTAAATGCTGACCCACAAACAGGGCAGCTTAATGGAAATGAGATGTAAGAATTAAATGTGGAAGGTCCAAAACCTGTAGGCAATGTGGCTGTCAGCAGGCAGAATGAAACCTGTGGAGATGTTGATGTCGCAGCTGCTTTGCAAGTTTAAACTCTCTGCAAAAGGTAGAATGTCTTTATCCACACGCCTGGTCCCTTGGGAATTATACTGTTATTTTAGTCAATTTTACCTGACATTTCCCTATGATTTTTTTTCTAGTGACAAGAAAATTGTATCTGGCCCTTGACAGTTGGGCACAAATTGACTGAACTAAACAAAATCAAGCAGTCAAGTAACCCCCAAGTAAATGTAATAAATCCAAAGTCCCGGAGGAGAGCGTCATTCCGTAGGCAGGGGTTTTATTTAATAAATTTCAGCCCGCTCTTTGTTTGAGTGCTCTATTTACCAAGACAAATTTAATTTATTGGTTTGCATTTCTTCTTCCCAAAGCTTGTCCACCGGGCACGTATGGGCAAGACTGTCATGGAGTCTGCCAGTGCTCTGCTGAGAATCAGGAATGTCACCCTGTCACTGGCCACTGCTCCTGCAGCCCGGGCTACCACGGGGACCACTGCCAGCTCCGTGAGTATTTTTGGGGGTTGCTGCCTTTCTGAGAGAGAACTGAGTCTTGCAGGAGCATCTGCGGGTGCTTTGGGTTCATCTGTGTCGGTACAGCAGTGACTTGAGAGAAGCAGAGGTTAATTATTGTATAAAAGTTCTAGTATTACAAATAAGTTGTAGCATAGGAAGTAAGCGTAGGGTGGGTTAATTTAAAAAATCAGTTGTATTATTGCAAGGAATTAATTTTGAAAAACATTTTCTAAAAACATTCATTAATAATGTTAGTTCAAAAATATAATTAATCCAATCCTTCAAATTAATTTTTAAAACCACCAGATTTACCAGCTAAATTCTTTACAATCTCATGTCACACTAAGGAATGTAAAGATTATTCTCTGCATTGCACCTCTCAGCTACACCTGGATATTGTGCAGTTCTTTCATTTCCAAATACCAAGTCCAAAATACTTCCCGAAATCTCTGCGTGCTCAAGTAAGGACAAATGGTTATGAGAAAACAACAAGCTGAAATTGGCAATAAATCCAAGTGATTCATAAAGTCCTTTCAGTTGCAGAGCCTTCTGAGGAACAATCAAATTAAACCAACTGTTACTCTGGATTGAAAAATGGTGACTCGTGTAGAGGACAAAATGCCAACTGGCCCAATGCTCCATCATAAAAAATATTCCCAGATCCACATGGCTCATGCCGGTATTTTAGGACATCTGTAAAGTTGTTTCAGGTGGAATGTGGCAACTGATAAGAAACATATACCAAAGCAGCCAATAAAGGAGACAGTTAATTACCTTTTTATTTACAACTTTAATTTTGATTTTATTCCACGGCTTGTAATAGTCTCATTTAGAGGAGAAAAAAAAGGAAAAAAAAAAAGCTGTTGTCTTTCTTGCTCGTTTTTTCTGTCTCTGGTGAGTGCTGATTTCCTTTTCTTGGGAATCCAGCACAGCTCTGTTTGGCTTAATTGCTTTTTTGGGGTGACAATTTGGATACAAAACCAGCTGTCACATGCTCAGCTCTAGTAAGGGTTAAACCACTGTTTATTCCTTGAGCAGAAATAGGAGAAAGACTCACTTTAGAGATGGGCCTTTGTATTGCCATCACGTCATCACAAGTTATTCTTTAAAATATAAATTATAAATAAAATACAGAGGATTGACTCTGTCCTCCTCTGTGCATCAGTTGTTGCTGTAAGTGAGATCAAAATCTGGCCTTCAACATTGGGGCTGGAGCCATCTGGATCCATTATGCATTAGATTGTGATAAATGTTATAGTAGAGCAGTAGTGGAGATCAACTATTTAACAGGATCGTTTTAAAAGACTTAATCATGGTCAGCCTGTTTCCTTTATGTAGCAGTTTCTCAGTAGTCATTACCTGTGTGTGTAGCACTAAATCTCTCATTACAGTAAATGTCATCAAACTTACTTAGATACTTCAGGTTTTATTTCGGAATTTCAAAATTTAAAGCATTAACAGTTACACTGAAGTTCTGATAGAAAAGATATAAAAAGATTCATTGCAAAATAAAATCTGTGTTTTGCTGCATTCAGGGAGGATTTTTGCTATGAATTTCTGTGTAGCTGGGATTAAACCTAAAGAGTATGAGATTTGAGATTTCATGGTGTTTTGTACTCTGAGATTCCAAAAATATACAGCAAATTCTTAAACACAGGTTTGTTAGATATTTATTGGAGAGAGACTGAAATGATGGAAGTTCACAGAAAAATACTCATCTATGTTGGCGTTGTTCCTATTGTCCCCTGTGCCACTCTTAGAGAGACACAAAAAATAGAAGGAAAACAGTTAATTGTGAGTTATTTTAAGTTTAAGGTCAGTGGAGGGAGAGATTGTGGGCCTGGTTCTGAAGTGACTGACTGAAACCCAAGGATGGCTTGCGTGACTTTGGTGGGAATACTCCAAGTTCCTGCTGTCCTCACTGCAGGGAAAGCTGGGGCTGCTCCAGGGTGAAGAAGCTCTCGACAGAATATTAAAACCAGCACAGGGAGCCGCTCCCAAACGGGCTCTGGTCCAGTCAACATGTGGTTGGATGCTTCTGGAAGCAGTTTCTGGCAACAGTTGCTGTATTTATTGTACAGTGAAAAAAAGTTCAAGAAAGTATCTATAAAAGGTGTAGTTGGCTGGGAAGTCAAATTTCCAGGAGCCAAGAGCAACGGGGCTTTCATGTTCTCAAATTTTGGAGTGAGGAGCTGAAAAAGTCTCTTGGCAGGGTCCAGAGGAAGCAGACAAACTAGCAATAAGGTTCCCATCACTTGTCCATAGCTTGGTAATGGGCAGATCTACTTGTTAAAAGGAGT
>WAAG01002373.1:122-21378 GCA_013390105.1 Tichodroma muraria | reverse complement strand
CGCCTCTTTGTTCGCAGAAAAAACGTAAGTCAGATGCACGGGAAGCTGTTAAATTAGAAAATGTCTTTATGAGATAACTGGTGGTGCAAGAATAGCCCTCCGAGCAAAAGGCAGAGCCCACTGAAATGGTGGGACATGGTGCGAATTGCCCTCGTTATCTGCATCAAAATTCTTCTGCAGAGTACTAACAGATGAGGTGGCCTTGTTATTGCCCTTGTGCACGGTGCAGCAGCTGAACATGCCCTGTGCTGTGTGTGCTGCTCCTTCTCGAGCCAAAATACAGGAAATACTGCAAGGACAAAGAATTTGGTGAGGAGGGGATTACTGCATCCCTTTCAGTAATGGAGCAACTACTGCTAGCCTTGAGCTAAGGAATAGCTCTGAAAGCTTTGCCAGGGAGAAGCAGCATCTTTTGGAGTCTGGGAGACAGAATTAAAAAAAAAGGAGAAAATCCACATAATGACCAAAAGGAAAAGAAAGAGGAAAAGAGAAACTCGCATAGAGTAATTAGATCATTGAATCTGGATGAGTCCTTAAGTTCAGGTTTTGGTGGGAATGTTGCAGGGCTCACTCCTTGATGCCAGGGCTTGCACGTGAAACAGATTTTGCGTCCTGGCAGATGGAAGCACTGATGACAGAGCATTCATTGAGAAGAATCTGTGTTTGAGAAGGGCTGGGGAGAGCATCTGCATGTTATAAAAGCGTGTATCTGTTTAGTGCTGATGATCTGCTATCCTGGTTTGAGCAGAGGCCAACGTTCAATTTTATTTTAAAAGGCACCCCTTCAAAGCTTCTCCATAAGCTCTCCCTCACTATGGAATAGTTCAGAAAAGCCAGAGATTTCTCCAGCCACTCAGGCCATGCTTTTGTGCCTTTAGGAAAGACAAAATACATGAAGTTATTTATGCACAGATTGCAAGGGATCTGTTGCTTGGAGACATGAGCAAATATATTTTCAACCAGGCTTCTAAAGTGGCCACAAACTTTCCTTCTGCCAGGGAAGAAGAAGGAAGGGGTGAGCAATAAAAAGACATTTAGAGGTAGTAGCACAAGTGGTCATGCTGCTCAAGCACCAGCTACTCCTTCTTCCAGTACACTGGAAAATTAGGAGAATAACCTGTTTCTCCAGAGTTCGGAGGTGGCACACTGGAGGTTCAGTGGTACCCGTGCCCAGCAGCTCTGCCCAGCTCTTCTCCTCAGTTCCAACCTCCATCACTCTAAAGATCATCCTGAAGATGTAAACTAAGCATTGGCAAATGCATTTACATCTTCCTGGTCTTTTGTTTGATTCTCCTTGAATATTAGCTGTCCAAAAAGAAACCAGAAATCCTCACTGCCACCGCTATGGAGAGGAAAACCTCTCCATAGACAGTTTGTTGCCATGTAGCACTGGCTCAGCAATCCATCCAGGTGTAATGATTCTTGTAGTTCTCACAAAAATACAGCTGCTTTTTTTTTTAACTCGGAGAATTTTCTGACTTTGCATTTAAATAATGTTCCTCCCGTATCTATCTTCTGAGAAGGTGTTTTCTGAAATTCTGTGTTGCTGTCGTGCACATTTGCATGGTCTTCCATCCTCAGGGTTGGAAGGGAACTTAAAGCCCATTCAGTTCCAGCCCTTGCCATGGGCAGGGACATCTTTTGCTATCCCAAGGTGCTCCAAGCCCTGTCCAGCCTGGCCTTGAACACTTGCAGGGATGGGGAATCCACAGCCTCTCAGGGCAACCACTAACAGTGCCAGCTCCAGTTTGCAGGGAAGGAGTAGATTATAGATGAAACAAGCTTTCTCCAACTTAGACATTTTAGAAGAATGACCTACCCCATATCCCTAAAGCAGCTGCTAAAAGAGGCAGAAATGGCTCACAGCTTCTCACTGGCTTGGGCAAACCAGGTGGCTGCTACCCAAAGGAAGAGGGAGAATGACCCCGTCTCTCATGTGTAGGAGGGAAAGAGGGAATATGTTTATTTGGAACAGAAATCCCAAGAGGAAAACCTCTGTAGAATGGGGCTTGCTTTCCTTGCTACTGTCACCTAAGGGGAATGGGAGAGCACGGAGCCAGGAGCACTCAGTCCAGCTCTCCAGGATTTGACATTACAATCAGTGTGTCCCAATGGCACGTTGTCCATCTGCTCCTCAATGCCTACTGCTGGCCCTCTGGAAGCGAATAACATTAGAAAATGAAAATCAAACTTCGATCAAAAGCAACAAAGTGCTTGAGACATGAAATGCAACAGGCCCGGTAGCAACCTAACCTAATTGCTGGGTATTTTTTCTTTTAAAACAGGGTGTCCAAAAGGTACTTACGGTTCAAACTGCCAAAATCCCTGTAAATGCATGAACGGAGGCCGCTGTGACCCTGCGTCAGGAGCGTGTGATTGCGCTCCCGGTTTCATCGGAGCCAACTGCAGCAAAAGTAAGCCAACATTCATGTTCTGCTTCTGTCAAAACACAGCAAAGAGAATCATTTGCATAAGAGCTTGTCAGAAGAAAAACAGAAAGATCCCAGCTACCTCTTCCTTGAATTGTAAATCAGCATTCCAGCTTTGTAAAAAATCTCTTGCAAAATATTTTCCCTCGCTCCTGCATGCACAGAAGCAAGGACGCTTACCCCAGGATTACAACCTGCTTGCCCAAATTTATTTCTAGAGCCAGCTCAGCATGAATTGCTCAAGTTCCTTCTGCCTGTCCAGAATTTCGAGGTTGAGAAATTATCTCAATATTTTGCTTCACACTGTGGTGCCATTAGTTTCAATAAATGGGAAAAAAATCAAGTTTTGTCATGGCAAAACTGGTAAAGACTCCATGGCAACCCTACTGCTACTTCTGTGTTTCAGAGCTAAATGGTGTGGCTGAATTTCTGTGCTGCTTCCAAAGCTCTGGTCTCTGTGAAGTTCTCTTCAGTTTATTCAGAGAAGGGCAGCGTTTGAATGTTTGCTTGCCCATAGCTTTGCTCTTCGGTGTTGGGCAGCATCAGTATTAAGGAAGGAGAGATGTTTTAAGCTGGAAGGATGAGCAGCTAATATTTCAGTCGTACATTCACTTTTCTGATAGGAAAGACAGTAAATATTCCATGTGAAATCATGGATTTTATTTGTAATCACAAGGAGTCTCAGAAGGTAAAGCAGTTGTGTCTTTGGGTGGGTTTTGGCTTCATAGTTGATGCTTTGAAGTGCATTAGGTGGAATAAAAACAAAGCCAGCTCTTCCCCTAAGATTGTGGCTATGTTAAAAATGAAAACTGCCATTGGATCCTCTGGGTGTTTAACAAATCCTGTGTTCCCTTCAGCTTGCCCTGAGAGCCGGTATGGGAAGGACTGTGCCCAGATCTGTGCCTGTGGCAAAGGCCAGTGTGACCCACGGACTGGCGAGTGCACCTGTGTCCCCGGCCACACGGGACCTGCCTGTCAGCAAGGTAACAAAGCAGGACCCAGGTCACCTCGCCAGCGGGTGACACACCTAAAATACCCAGCAAATAAACTCGGTGCCAAACATTGTTCGTAGCCACGTTCCCCGGGGCCTTTGCTGATAAGGCTGCAGTTTGGGGTGCTCAGCCTCTGTCCCTCCCTGCTCCATCACCCAGCCTCATCCTGCCCACACCTCCCTGCCACCCTCGGTGCCAGGGCACTGCCTTCTCCTGGAAGCTGAGGGGATATGTCAGGACAGAGTGCTTGGGTGAAACTGATAATGATCATGGATACTGTCCCACCACCCTTAGGGAGACGTTAATCATTTGGGATACGTGTGGGGAGCATGTGTTTGTATTTATTCCCTGTCACCTTCATCCTTTTCTTGGGGTGCTAATTTTTGGTTTTTTTCAAACTTTGTTAATTCTCTGTAGTGTGTCCCCAGGGACAATATGGCCCCAACTGCCACCTGACATGTACCTGTCAGAACGGTGGCATCTGTGACCACGTGGATGGCAACTGCACCTGCGGGCCCGGCTGGACAGGAAGATCCTGTGAGAAAGGTGATTTCCTTCTTTGATGGCAGTGGATTTTTACTAACCAGTACAAATCAAATAACCAGTACAAATGCAAACCCCAGCAAGAACTGGTTGTTATGGGGGAATGTTCCTGTATAAACATGCACACATTGTATAAGGGACTGTGTGTTCTATCACTAGAGAGAGCTTCACTATTCATCTTCTGACAGAGTGAAATTATTGGAAAATTGAGTCTTGATCTCCACAGCAGTGTGGGTTTGAGTGTGTTGTGACTGGAAATCAAAGCTAATCAGGCATCCTTTTAATAGAGATTAGACATGATGTTCCTGGAAGATCCTGTCTGGCATTTGCAGAGTTCTCAATCTAATTATTTGGACGGCCACGCTCGTTTAAATTCGTCTACCCGGATTCAAATTATCCCAGCAGTGGGAAGTTAACTTATTCAGAGATGATGCTGAGGTTAATTATATTGGCACAGTCCCTTCTACATGACTTGGCTTTCAGTAATTTGAGACGTGTTTAGTTCTGTAAAAGCAGATAGCTCATTATACATGGACAGACTGTTGCTATGTGTGAAAAAGATCCTCCTGGTTTTATTAGGAATTCAAATAGTGTGAACTCCAATGATAACACAGAGGAGGAAAGCTTCGTGTTTTCTTTCACACTTTTTAAGTGCCTAAAAGAAAATATTGCTGTAGATAAAGAAAGAAAAAAGAAAATCTAATTTATGCCATTCACTACAAGGCTTTACAACACGTGGTGCAGGTTCAGCATCGAGTCTGCGAAGAGAGAAATTGAAAAAGGCAGATTGTTAAAACTATGAGGAAATTGCTGTTTCAAACATCTATATAACATAAAAGATTTCTCACCAAAGTATGGAAATGCATGATATTTATGCAGAAGTCATGTGTCTTCATAACAAATATTCCTAGGTCTGCAAATCGTTTTCCGGGCATCATCTCTTGGCAATGCAATCTATCACATGCGAGCTTTTCTGGGTGAGGGCAGTGATGGTTTGTTTGATTGTCTGTCTGTTTTTCTGTCCATGTCCTGCCAGCAGAATGTCTCCCAGGGAAGTATGGGGCTGGCTGCTCCCTGGACTGCCTGTGCCAGCACAATGGCACCTGTGACAGGTTCACGGGGTGCTGCAGGTGTCCCGAGGGTTTCTACGGCCACTCCTGTGAGCACGGTAAGTGGAGGCACTCGGGGTAGTTGTCACAGGTTTGGGGCTTCAGAGGAGTCAAGAAACACCTCACTGGTTCAGTAAAAATTTTGGGGATGTCCCAGATCATCCAGCTCCTTCCAGATCTTGCATGTCTCTGATGCTGGGTGGTACAAGTTTAAAAACCCATGGCATTATTAGAGTTAAGGATAAATATAATTTTTTGTTGTCTGCCTGGGATTGTCACAGAGAATAGGGAGGATTTTAATGGTTGGTATGATTTTCTCCATGAACGTTCTTAATTTTTCAGGGTGCCCCCTTGGATTTTATGGGCTGGGCTGTCTTCAGGCCTGTGCCTGTAAAAATGGAGCGAGCTGTGATGCAGTGACAGGACAGTGCCTTTGTCCTTTGGGTTATCACGGTGTCCACTGTGAAAAAGGTATTGGTACACCTCTGTTGGGAAAGAAAAAAAAGAAAAAAGAATAGAGGGAAAAATAGGGAAAAAAATAAACAAAAAAAAGCAGAACTAAAAAAACCTCATATAATTGTGGGAGCCACTTCTTCCATATTTTGAGCTTAATGAATACCCTGGAACACTGAATTTGGGACAGATTTCCTGTTATACAGCTGGGTGTTCCCATTCCCTTATAAATTAACTAATCTGGTTCCAATTAATACAGTGAAAGTCCTGGTCTCCATGATGTCTTGCAGCAATGAGTTCCACATGCCATTTATTAAAAATAAGTCCCTTTTACTGATTCTAAATTTGCTTCTAAAACTCCAAATAAGATTATTAAATAGGTGCATGTCAAACCTGTTGAGTGTTACGGAGAGGTCTTCTAGAGAGTTCTAATTAAAAAAAGAAGTGCCAGCTACATTTCTGGGACAGATTTACAGATACCTTTGAGAAGTTAGATCAGACACCCCCAACCAAAGGAGAGCTTATATAAATACTGTGCCCGCTCTGCTGATTGATTCTTCATTAAGCTTGGCATTTACACTGATGTAATTTATGAGCTTTCCTCTGAGACGTCCTGGGAAAACCCTGGGTTTAATGTACATCTTGCCACTCAAATGTGCATCTGATGGGTTCTCTTGCTGTCAGGCTGTGACAGGGGCTGGTTTGGTGAGAGGTGCCAGCATCACTGTGACTGTGGAGATGCTCCTTGTGATGCAGAGACTGGGAAGTGCCTTTGCCCACCTGGGAAGACTGGAGACAAGTGTGACATTGGTAAGGGCAATATTTTTAAGGGCTGGACTGTGTATAGTTAAGCCACTCTGACCTGTTGGTTTCAGAATAATTGTAAAAGGACATTTGTTGGTGTTCAAGAACACATTGTTTGTGGAAAATTGCTCTTTGGGGTTATCGACACCTTTATCAGCAGGCTTGTGCTTCTTGATTTAATCAATATTTAAATTGATATACTGATAGGAAAACTGTTCATGGGTCAGCTGTAAAATGTCATTTGCCTTGAGTTTTGGAGAACACAGGGGAAGTACACAGGGAACTTCTCAAGAAGTTTTGCAAATGTAATGGGGAAGACTCCAGAGGGTGCAGCTGGGCACCAAGGGCTCCAGTTGCTGTGTGTTTTGTCAATTTGTGACCCTTTTCAGACCAGTGCAAAAGTATGTCCAGCTCTGGATTTGCTTCCCCTGGAAGCAGGATGGAATCCCCACAGATGAGGGTAGTGGAGCTGCAGCAGCTGTGCTTGCCCCTGGCCTTCAGCAGCAGCCCAGGAACTTTTAACCCAAGTGTAATTCCCTCCTTTGCAGCCACAGGCACTGGGGCTGCGTGTTGGCCCACAGGAGCAGAATTCTTCTGTAACAAGAGTATAAAAATAGGTGAGAAATTTTTCCTGTAGGGAAAACCAGCTCCACTGCTGTACCCTGATGGAGTTGGGTGCAGGGTTGAGAGGCAGCAGTGGCAGATTCCTGAGCCAGTCTCTGGTCACAGCTGTGCGTCTGGTCGCAGCTCAGGGCCAGGCTGGACGGGGCTTGGAGCAGCCCGGTCTGGTGAAAAGTGTCCCATGCCTGTGGTTGGAACCAGATGAGTTTAAAGGTCCCTTCTAACCCAGGCTATCCTAGGGTTCTCTGATTAGTTCTGTGATTATGATGGGGCAGTTTTAGGGTAATCACAAAAAGGAATTGCAGTGGTTTAACTGAGTGTCAAAAACCATTTATGATCCCAATGCTGTGACAAACAAGATCAAAGGAGTGAACATTCATGTGCTACTGTGGAGCTTCACCAGGAACCAAAATCCTCCTGAGCCCCTGGAACAGAGGGGAAATACTATTTCTCCTTTTGTTCTAGGATGAGGCAGAAGTAGATTTAAGCAGGCTGTTATTAATACAAATTGCTGTGAGCTTAAGCATTAGTGCAACTTGCAGAACTGAAATGAAGAAGCGTTTGATTCCCTCTGTGCAGTGTCCTGTGGTCAGGAAACGAAGCTCCTAGTCTGCAGCACTGTTCCACTGGGAGCATGAGCCACCCTGACTGCCTACACAGCACTTGGTGTCTGTGGGGCTTTGCAGTCAAGTTTTAGGCAGAAGTGGAACGCAAGGGGGAAGCTCAGCACCAAAAATGGGAATTGAGGTTCTCCTCCTTGCAAACTCTGTGAGTCATTTTTATTTTTCTTAAATCAGCTAGGGTAGCCCCCATCCATGAAAAGCTGTTATGGGGTAGGTTTTATTTGCATTTTTATTTTCAATTAGGCTCAGTTCATCTGTGATATAACTGTGAGCAGCTGTGACTGTGCAGCAGCCATAAAGATAAAAGGCCTGATTTTAATTTGAACTCTGGTAAAGCACCCATTAAACAGGCAAAATGTTAATTAAAAAAAAAAAATAGAGAGAGAATATAACAGACTTTTATGGGCGTTCTTTTTCTGTAGTAAATTAACATTGCAGACTTTCAAACAGATGTCTTAAATACACATTGTTATTAACATGAAAATGTGGTATTACATAAATTAAAATCAGGTCCTGAGGTGTTTGGGGAGACCTTTTCTCATAACATTTCCTAATTGAAAAGGCCAAGCTCGGAGCGCACGGGGCGGGTTCTCCCACTTGCTGGGGCTGCAGCTGATGCAGGGCTCAGCAGGACTTTATTCACCCGAGGGTGCTCGTGGGAGAAGACAAATTCCCTGGTTACAGGGTTTTTCAGCAAGGTGAGGGAGAGAGGGCCATTGTTTGCTATGTGTTTCACAGCCTGCCTTGTGACCCTGCTGCTCACTTTCCTTTCCTGCCTGTCCTCTGATGCATAAAAAATTGCAGCCAGGATTTACCAGCCAAGGTATGAAATGTATTTGCGTTTGGAAGTGAGATTTTTTTTGTGGGTTTAATTTGCCAGGAGGCAGCCGAATTGTGCAATCAGAGCATGGCATAAGTATCTATAAAATGGATTAATTCTCAGTGTCACATTCTGTGAGGGAAGGCTCTTGGCCAGCACGCACTGACAGCCCAGCCATGCAGGAGAGACAGGGCAGGAGATAGTGTGGATCCAGGATGCTGACAGGAACTTTCCTGAGCAGATCCCAAGATGTTCCATGTTGGGCTGTCAACCCCTGTTTTTACACCAGTAATGATTTCCATTCTGGGAACCTCTTCAGGACAGCTGGGCTGCAGCTTGGGCAGAGCATGTGGCAGACGAAACTTGACGACCGCCGCGCTTCCCCAAATGTCATGTTTTAATGTCAGCAGATGTAGGTGTCTAAGCAGCTTCCTGAGCCCACAGAAGGGGGAGACTACCAGGAGTGTTCACCCTCTCCCAAACCCTCCTGTCCTTGCAGGGTGCAGGCCAGACAGGTACGGCCCCGGCTGCTCCCTGCGGTGCCAGTGTGCCGGCAGATCCCGCTGCAACCCCCGCAACGGCAGCTGCGCCTGCCCGAGCTCCTGGACGGGGCCAACCTGCAGAGAAGGTAACCAGGCTGGGGGCTGCAGCCTTTCCTGGTGGGATAGAACACGAGTGGCCCGTGCTGCTGGTCGGTTTGGATGGGCGTGTCAACCCACTGGATTGTTTGGATAGTTTCTCTTCTTAATGAAACAGAGTACGGAGGGAAAGTTTCCTCTCACTTGTAGTCTAATCACAGTTCTTCCTTTAGTTTAGGAAAAACTTTGGGAGCCTTCTGATTTGAAGGTGTTTTACAGTTTTGCCTGCTCTCTGCCTCTGTGAGGAGGCTGCTGTAACTCCCTCCTCTACCTTCTTTTCAAGGCTACCATTTATTGAATTATTCAAGTGTAAATTGAATAATGTATATAATATTTCAGTATTAGGTTATATGGACCTGAAACTGTGTTTCTACTTAATTCTCTAGGTGGCCCTCCAAAGCTTCCTTTTTATGAAGAACAAGTTCAAGAAAGAGGGAGTATTTTTCCAAGAGCTCTACAACAGTAACATTTGGACTAATAAATGAACTGTTTTATATGCACAGACGGTATTTGAATTTGGATATGAAAACAGTTACTCAATTCAGCTTGAATTGTACTGAAGTATTCACACTTCTTATGGAAGACTACAGAGGCCATTTAGTAGCTGGATCCTTTTAAAGAAGTTGAATCTGTTTCATGTGCTCATTCCTAGCCTCTTGCTTGCCCCTCCATTAATCTACTCTGGACATTCTTCCTGATATTAATATAACTCATTGCTTGAAAGCCTGGACATGTTTTTAATCAGACAGCTCCAAAGAGTATCAGGATAAGCAGCATGTGTAACACATCACCATGGAATGAGCCATGCTCCCTATCAGGTACTTTCTAAACCCACTTGACAACCAGCACCAAGTTTGAAGAGTGTTCCACAGATTATTTCTCTACAGATTCGCTGCAAAATCACATTGCACAGAAACTGGAGGGATTAATCAAGTTAATTCCTCTTTGAATAACATGGTGTGTATTAGAGAAGCATGCAGTCTAATTCTGAATTTGCAGCTGAAGAAGAATCCAGCACAATCCAACAAGAGTCCTCAATGCACTGTTAATTTATTTAAGGGCATCTTCTGCATTTCTGCTGTGGTTTGACTGATTGGAAGGTCTCTGTTTGAATCTGTCTTCCAAAGAGCATGGTGTCATCTGCCAGACTCTCCTGGCATTCTGTGTTCTCACATCTTACCAGATGAATTTCTCAGTGGTTTGTCAAGCCAAACTGTGCAGCACTTCTCATCAAACAGCATCTGCTAATGCAGAAAAGGTTTTATCTTGAATGGAGAAAGCAGTAAGCAAGGAGAGATGCTTTAAGATAATATCTTTGGGGTTTGTGCTTTTATTGAGCAATTTTTTTTTTTATCAAGTCATCTCACAATAGTCCTGATGCCATTCAGCAGCTGCTGGTGGCCACCCCATAGAACAGAGACATTTTGGTGCTATTTTGTCTTTTTAGACAGGTTTTCCTTTAATATAGAATTACATCATTATAAAGAAATTTGTGTTCTGTATTTTAATATTCTGAGTTAACCAGACTAAAAGATTTCAGAGTGCCTCTTTATACCTCTCTTTGAGTTAGGAGTTATAAAATCTGTGTAGTAACCACTTGATTCTGACTGTATCAAAAGTGCACTTAAGAAGGGGCATCAGGGCCATAGCAGACACAGAGTATGGGCAGTTCCAGCTCTTGTGTCTTGTGCTGTCACTCCGTTCACCACCAGAACAGACTGCAGCTCTGCAAGAGCAGGCTTTTGTTTTGCAAGAGACAAAATGACAATAATTGATGGTAACTTGGGATTTTTGAAGAAGTTTGTTGTTGTGGTTGGGTAAGCGATGGGTTGGTGAAGCAGGATCCAGGAGGTTGGATGGGAAGCTGAGGTAACAATTCCTCCCCCAGGGCTCACCCCAGGTCTTAAACACATCTGCAGTCAGTGACTGTCCAGGCCAAAGCAAGTGGCACTTGCTCCCCTGGGAGTTTATTTCAAATTGCGATCTGTGGAAGGCAATGCAGTTTTGGGAGGTGTTTTCCAAGCTTCATGGAAGTGTTTTTGTTATTCATCACTTTGTAGGCATTGAAAGTAGAGGTATTTGTGAATGTGTCAAAGTTAGTTAATTAACTGTGCTTTCAGCCAGAAAATCACTGGTGCTGATGCTGATCCCTTTTAATTTCTTCTGCAGAGCTCAATGAATGTCACTGGAAAGTTCATTCAGTGTAAATGTGGCAAAATTATGGTCCCAGAAGCGTGTGACTCTCAGCAAGGCAGTGACATTTAAGATGTTCTTGTGGAGGTGTGATGGCCTGGGTCTGATCCTACAGTTATGTGAATTTGGGGCAATTGCACTGAACAGGAACCTGTAAGATAAATCTCCTGTGAGACAATGAGCTATAATCTTAGCAGCTGCTGGAGAAGAACAATTTAGGTTGAGCAGGTGACATATTTTGGTCTTAGCTGTGTATTTACTGCAGAGCCAAACTACAACAATAGTGCAAGTGTCACACTGTAGTCAAGATTTTTTGTAGAATCATCGAGTGAGTAAAGCTGTAGAAAACCTCTGAAGATCTGAGCTTCCCTTTAAAGCCTGGTCAGCTTCAGAGTCAAATGGGTCAGAGATTCATCACTCAAGTGAAATTTCAGAGATTCATCCCACCTAGTTTTGAATATCTCCAAGGATGGAGATCCCACCACCTCTTTGAACCTGTCCTAGTGGTGATTTCATTTTCTTCCTTTTTTCCCCTGGTTTCTAATCAGGATAAGTTTCATCTTTGGTCCACTGCTCCTCATCCTTTCAGCGTGGATCTCTGAGGAGCCTTTGGCTTCCTCTCCCCCACAGAGCCCCCATGGGGTAGTTGGCTACAGCCTTGGTCTTCTCTTCTGAAGACACCCCGTTACCTCAGTGACCCCCCCACTGGCCACATTCCAGTACATCAGCCATTCCAGTCCATTCCAGCTGCCCAGGGCCTGGTGTGGTTACTCAGCAGCTCGTGCATAAAACCCTTTACACTGCTGTCAGACAGCAGAATGTATCATATGTACTGGTTTTCTCTTATTTTTGTAGACTAACTTGTGATTTGAGCAGCTAATCAAAGGGGAAACCTTTCTCAAGCCATATTATTTACACCTGTGTATACTTGTTTACATTTTCCACAGTACCTTGATAATAGAATTGTAAATATGTAGTATAAGGAAATAAAAGATTCTTGTATTAAGTGTTTTTAAAGGATGTCACAATTTTAGGTACATGATGAAACACATATTTTAAGTGACTGATACTGAGCCTGTGCCAATGAATTAAGAGGCCCAAGTAGATCTGCTTTGGGAAATATTTCAGCAAACTTCTTTTTTAAATCAAAAAATTGCCACTTCATACAAAACACTCCATATGCAATAGACTTTTTAATCCAAAATGCTTCTTGGATTCTTTATGTTATTACCTCGGGAAAAGAAGTTCACTCCAGTGCCATCAAACAAACCATTCTGATTTGTGGCTCTGCATGACTTCTTGTTCCAAAACAAAGTACAGTCATACACAGGTAAAAATCAGAATTAAAGATTTCAAAAACGTTGAAAGAGGAATTTTGATTGGGATAGTTGGTATGCCATATCTTGGTTCTTTTTTTTTTTTTTCCATAAGGCAGAGAAAATGTTTACAGGGTTTTATTTTCTACAAGAGCCACACTTTACATTATTAACTATTAGTTAAGGAGGTTTACTTGCTTCTGATATTATTATTCTGATTCTGCTCCTTATTACAGTTTAACACATTTACCTAATTCTTTGCCTGCAAAACAGTCTTTCTTAGACAGGATGGAATTTTTTAATGGAAAAATTACTAAATCAGCTTTTCCAGAGATAAATTTTGTGGCAAGTGAATGCAGTTGCTGCTTAATTAACACTACTCTTCTTACTTGCTTCGTCAGATTCCAGTGAAAGAGAGTGTCAGGCTGATACAGTCCTGACCACAGCATTGGGGCTTGTTGAAAATGAAAGTGAAAAATTCAGTGAAAATGGGGTTTATAGTCAAGTTGATGTGCATCTTCCTCTTGGTGAGGGCCCTTGCTGGCTCCCCGTTTCCCAGGAGGCTGAAGTTAACGACACTTCGTGAGGAGAGTGCTCTGTGTATTCCTCTGTAACACACTTGCACGTGCAGGTAGCTCCTTTCAGAAGGGCACTGGAATTATTTCAGCTGTGCAGTTCCTGTGCCAAATCCCCCTCTCTTACCTTGTGTGTTCCAGGTAACTTCAGTTTGAGTGGGAAGGAGTTGAGTGAACTCAGTGGGCCCAGCAGAACCTCGCTCGCTGCGAATTCATGAAACCAGAACAACATGTTTTAAGTTAGACCTCACTACCACTATCCTCATAGGAAAACAATCAGAATTTTAAAAATTCCCCGCTTCCCCTGCCAAAAATTATTATTCTGCTTTTATCCTTTTTATGTTGAAGAACCATAGCTATTAAAGTTTGCCCAGATTCCTTGCCAACCATATTATTTTGATTGGCTGCAGGTTTCTGTTTGTGTAAGTAATAACCAGCATAGTGTCAGGAGTTGCCAACGGGACAAACATGGAAATAATACCTTCATGTCCTTCCCAGAAGAGGCAAAGACACATTTGGGAGCCATCGTGGCTTCATTGTGCAGATCAAGCAGTGGCTCTGTTAGAATTTAGCTTCTTATCAGAGCAAAGTAAAGCTTAGGAACAATCTTTGAGAGTGCTGGTGGACCAAGAAACCTCCATCCTCCCATCCTTGTGTTAATATTTTTATATTTAGGTTAGAAACCTTCTCAGTCCCCAGTTTTTGAAGGACTTTTTCAAAGGACATTTTCCTTTAGGATGACCTGTGGCTGACTGAGCAGCTCCATGCATGGGCTGCAACTGTGCCCAGTAATTCTTTTTGCAAGGTCACAGCTTTAAATTCTGACACTGTGTAAAGCAATTTCCAGCAGTAAACACCAAATCTCAGCCTTGTAGAGCATAAATTGTTCATTCTGTTCTTTTTATTGCTTTTAATAAGCACTTGCATAGCAATATTATGTCTCTGTGAATTTGTAACCCCTCTTCAAGGAATGTGTGGGATGTATCTCGGATTTGTACTGTACTTTCTGTTGTAGACGTGTTGTAGCGAAAGGATGCTGATTTTTTTTTTATATATTATAAACATGTCATTAAAACTTGGTCTTGTTTTTCCCTTATTGCTAGTCTTGAAGCAACAGGCTTATGTTGTGGATGAGACTTTATTCTACTGAACTAATTCACATTCAGAGCAAACAGGCTGAAACCCCACCTGCCTTTAGTAGTTTGTATAGAATAAATAATGGCCTGTGCCCAAATGGGTTTGTATATGATCCCTGACCAGGGCATCTTGGCCAGTGACTGAGCCTGACAAATAGAGCTTTCTGGCACTCAGACTCCAGAGTATTAGAAATATTCAAAACACAGCATAAATCTTGCTGGAAGAGGATGGTTATGAAGTGTAACATTTCAGGAAGACTTGGGCACGGAACACTTTGAAGGCATTTGAAACCACACACCTGCAGCCTCCCATCAGCCTGCTTGGGCACTTCCCAGAGCCCAGTTCTGCCAACAAATTGCCTGGTTCACCTTCAGGGTGTTGTCTTCTCACACTGGCAGGAGCTGAAGGAACACGTGTGCCTGCTTAATGCCAAATAATGCAGTAAGAGAGTGCTGGTTAATTGGAAGTAGCAGGCTAAATTGAATTCAAAATGTGTAACAAAGGGGGAACGGTAGATCAAGCTGTCAGAGAAAAAGTGGACAGCTCTGGCTTGCTGCTTTCTGGGAGACCAGGCTTGGATTCCTTTTGAAATTTCAGGGCAAACGTTTTGAATCGAGCTGTGTAATACTGCAGGGTTCTGTCTTCCGTGATTTACTTCACTCTTCCTGCAGTTTTCAACAAGGAACAGGATAATTAAGTTCATTTGGTTTGTCGTCTTTTTGACATATGTTCTAAAAATAATTCTATAATCCTTGCAATTTATCCGGTAATTTCTTTATTAGAAGCCATATTTAAACTATTTGAAGAAGCTGTTGGTGTTACTGCTATTAACCTCTTAGATTGCTGTTAAAAGCTGATAAAAAACTAGACATGGAATATTAAACCAGAATATCCTTAACCTCTGCAGTGTTAGAATAGATCTGTGTTTTAAACCTTTACAAAGCCATGCCTCTGCAGCACTTGAAACGTTCATAAATCATGGAATGGGTTGGGTGGAAGGGTTGGAAGGGACCTTAAATTCCATCTGTTTACAGCTAGATGTGAGGAAGCCACAGCTTCTCTGGGCACCCTTTGCCAGTTCCTCACCACCCTCACAGTAAAGATTTTTTTCCTGACATCTGAGGTATGTGGGACCAGAGTGACCTTGTGACTGTATCCAGGGAGCACTGTTCCATGGGATGGTCCCTCAGTATCTTCAGAAGTCGTTATCCCAATCTGTAGCCAGCACTGCTTATCTCTTCTTTTAGTCAGCACCACAAGTTCACAGGGTGCTCCTAGAACATTCTGTATGCAGGCAAGAAAAACAACCATCCAAGCCCCATGAATGGTTTAAAAATTACTTAAAAGTACTGTATGATAAGGCACTGCTTTGTTGATTCCTTCAAGCATGGTAGTTAAAAAAAAACACAACTCAGTTGTGTTGTTTTATATATGAATAAAGATGTCAGCAAGTAGTCATCTAACTGTCCGTGCCATTTGGCAGTGTCTAGCTTCCTTTTCAGTAATAGCCCAATAAATCTTTATCTTTTACTAAGCTGATGACAGCAAAACATCTTGAGAAGCTGCATGTGGTGTAGATATTACAGTTAATGCTTAAATGCTTCATGCCATCGTCTACTGGGTGTTTTTTTCCCTTCCAGATGTAACATCCTGGTTTAAGGCATGTGCTCGCTTCTCCCTCTAGTGATTCCAAGAACCTAATGATAATTAATTAATTAATTAGTTTAATTAAGGTCTGTTATCCAAGACCACCAGTAACTGAGACCCACCTGCTCAGGTGACCTCACTGACCTCGTACCTTAAGCAGTACAAAAGGAGCAGCTTTGCCATTTGGAGCAGGTTCTGTGCTTTGTGTTTTCTTTCTGCCTACAAGTCCTTGGTTCATCCAGAAACCCAGGGGCTGTCTCAGCTCTGTCCCCTGCTTTGGAGGTGGCCGTGGAGACTTCCCAGCGTGGGAGAAGCACTGTGAACTGGGCTCGTGTTTGCTGGGTAAGTGGAGCCATGTTTGGAGTGGAAATGCTCCATGTCCCACTGATTCTGCCCTGTTCCCATTAAAACCAGCCTGTCATTTCTTTGCTATTTGGTAAGTCTTAAAGTGCCATAAATTACTTACTAAGTGACTTAATGAAAATTCTCAAATTTTTGCAGCTGGAGGAGGCTTTTTTCCAACCAGAAATCCAGTTTTTAAATGATTTATTTGTCCGTTAAGAACCACATTAAGATTTCTTGCTGTACATCATCATCAAAGAGCATGATTGGTGCAAGTAGAAACTGGGATAATTCCTGCCTGTCCATTTGCTTTTTTTTCCCCTTTTCCCTGACATTTCAGCTGTGGTAGCTGTTGTGGATCTTGGCTTTGCACTACCAGGCACAGGGGAAGGCTGTTCTTAATTGTTACTTTACGTTAAGGGTATATATGAAATATAAAGCAGCAAATAGCATCACATTAAATATGGGCTGTGTCCCTGGGTAATGAGGGGTGGGAATGCTGCAGGAGCAGCAGCCACGGATGGCATCACTCTGCTGGAGCCTTTTGTGGAGCCCTTCACCCTCTCAAAAGTAAAGGGTTTGAACAGGCAGCTTGAAGGACTGTTAGGACTGCTCACGGTCATAGTTAGCGTGTTAAAATATTTTACAAGAACCAGTGAATTTGATCAGAAAATAGTTTTTTTTGGCTGCCAATGTGGCAAAACCACTTAAAATACAAACTCAAGAATGTGTTGAAAGGAGTCCGTTTGCCAGCACAGCTATTGTTGTAGCGAAGTCTCTCCTCTGATCCGACGGGAATCCTCTCCTCAAGTTTTATTACTTAAAAAGTTAACGTGAATGTCAAGCACCTGGAAATCTTTATGTCTTTGAAAAGAGCGTTGGTAGGGGCTGGGTGGGTTTGGTTTCTTGTTGCAAACTCTTTTGCTGTGGGGTGTTAGCTGGGGATTTCCTTCCCTTGGGAAGCTTTGAGGATTGATTTGGTAGTTCAGTGTCACAGCTTTGATGATGTGCTCTCTACAAGGGATAACAAGATGTGGGATTTGGTGCATAAGTATTTGAATTTGCAGTGGATTTTCTCTTAATTTTGATTTCCAGCTTAAAAAAAATAAATAAACTTGGTTTTTTTTCCTTTTTAAAAAATATGTAAAGAACCCCAACCACCCCACACAGGGGTCCTCTAGAGAGACAGGGTCGCTTCCTTTGAGAAAAATCAAAAAATTCCTGTAAGAATTATTTCAGCAGTAGAAATCCATTTTAATGCATGTCTCAGTGAGGACTTGTGCAAGCAGAAAGCCCCTGGACCCTTCAGGAGCTGGAGAAGGGATGGATCTGCAGCCCTTGTTATCTCGAGTACATGAATGGTGCTTCAGCCCCTGTGCTGCAGCATCACGTGCCAAGGCAGGGGAGATGTGAAAAGCATCATGACCAATAAATTAACGTTTTACTTTGAGTAAAGGCATGAAGGAGGATGTTGAAAACCGGGTTTCTTCCTGCCTCTGCTGCCAGCAAAACAAAGCCCCACACAAGAGGGTTTGAAGGTCCCTCTGGGAAAAAATACCGTTGCCAACTCCACCAGAGTGCCTTGTCCAAGTTGCCCTGAAGGAATCTCTGCCAGAAGTACCTGTTAACAATAAGGACCTGTTAATGTTTCACAATTATTTTCCCAAGTATTTAATTGCTGCACCAGTCCCCAACACAAGAAACTGGCAGATATGAAATACACAATAACTGTGGAAACCTCTGGTCTGTCTGCATGTGCCAAGACCAAGGTACAGCTGCACATCTGCAGGTCTGGTGAGGACTCTGTGTGCTATCAAGAATAAAAAGCTGAGGCTCTGTCAGTCATAACTACAACTTTTCCAAAGAAAATCAACATGATTTTCATCTTTTGTGGAAGGAAGCTAAGCCACAAATTACTCATGGCAGGCACATCCCAAGTTTTCTGCACAGAGGCTGCTCTGGGGAATGAAGGAGAGCAGTGTTGGTGGCCAGTCAGAAAGGATTGCTTGTAATTCCTCATCCCCACAAAGGTGTTTCTTTGTCACTGGCTTCAGACCAGATACAAACTCATGATTTACCAGAGTTGTGATCTTCCTGCCTCAAGGTGTATTTGCAGAGCTCTTGCTTGGCTTCCCCTTGTGAACATCAAAGCTGACCATGCTGGCCTTTACAGCTGACAAAAAAACACAAATTGCAGCTTCTCTGCCTGATAATCAAGGCAACACTGAAGCTTATTTTGATAGTTTATCCTCCCCAAGTGAGGAAACTGCAGCCCTGGCACAACACCTTCAATATTTCTGCCTCACTCTGCAGGATCTTAAAGACAAGACTGTGCCTTGATGGGTGTCAGAAAGGGATGTTGGCTTTTGAAGTGGCACTGTGAGCCTGTCTTCATTCTTGGTCCTTGATGCAGCTTTTCAGCTTGTGAATTTAGATATCTGCCTAAATTTCATCTGCCTGATAGAGTTTATGAGCTACTTGACAGCAGACCTTCCCAATTCCTGAAGGGCTGATCATTGACCACGGAGTGGCTCCTGTTGGGAGCAACACTGCTGGATTCTCCTGTGTTGTGACATCCACTGCTTGCAAAAGATATTCATGGACTGCCACGACACAGACTGATTCATTTTGCTTGGGTTTTCCAGAGGAATAGGTGGATTCAAACCTGCTGGGAGTCAAGGGGGAGCTGGACTGGAGTCCCCTACACCCTGATAAGAGCTCCAGTCACTGAGTGATTTGATAACCAGATCACTCCCCATGGCTATCTTCCCACAGGCTTACAAATATAGCTTGAAGGTTTGTTTATTTTTAACTGGAATGAACATATTGGTAATTTGCATGCTTATTTTTGGCCTCCAAAAATGTTTGAGTGACTCAGTAGGTGGCACCCTTTCTATTCCTTTATTTTCCACCAAATGTCAAAAATAAGTTGGAGCTGGGGCCTGTGAGTGTGTGTGCGTGTGAAGCAAGTTCAGTAAAAATGTAAATGCATATTTGTCTCCTTAATTGAATATAGTATATTGTGAAATCATTACTGTCAGGGCACACTTGGATTTATACAAACGCTTAAGTAAAGAAAATATATAAACCTAGATTGACTTGAACAATTTGAATGTGATAGCAGACATCTGTGTTCAATAACATCACTTTGGTAAGCGGTGTTTAATATTTCATGTCAAAGAGAGGAGAGTAATAGAACGGGGTATTTTCAGAATTCTTAGATTGCTGAAGTTTATGGCACGGCATAATATATAATCTGTCCTTTGTCAAGCTCACCAGAAGGAGCCCTACTGCAGCTGAAGACGTAAAGTGCTCTAATATATATGTTTCTAGACCTCTCCCTGCCTGAGGAATTAATCTTGGAAGGTGCTGAGTGCCCTGAAGTGCCAGAGAAGTCAGTGGGATTTGAAGTTTCTCTCAGCTCGGAGAACGGGGATCCTTACAGGGGCTAATTAGTCTCCTCCAGTCCCGGCCAGGAAAGCCCTTCAGAGCTCCTGAACTTTTAGTGTGTGAGGAGTCCCCTTAAAACTGGCATCAAGAATGCTGCTGGGACAGTGTCCAGAGCTCATTCCTCCATCACCTGATAAAATGAGAGCTGCTCCCTAGCCTTGGGAATTTAAAATTTGGTGGCCAAGAGCTGAAAATGAGGAAGTTCCTTGCTCGGGGGCAGATCTGCCACCGAGGGCTGAGCCCAGAGTGCCCCAAAGCAGATCAGAGCCTTATCTGCTGGGTTTTGGGGGGTGGAGGAGGAGGAGAGGGGCACCCCCTCATTCCAAGTGAGGTCCATGCACAAGTACATCACCAGCTCGGGGACTCTGTTTGGCCTCAGAAAGTTCAAAGGAAGAGAAACATTTTTAAGTATCTTCCAACTCTCTTATTAATGAGCAATTACACTGATGTTCTTGGATGAATTTCCACAGAGTAATTCATCTACAAACAAAACTTTCTTTTGTGTTTCTCCCCCCTCCTCCCCAAACCCCAGTCTTTTGTATTTCATTTTTAGGTGAAATTCTGTAGTGAAAGGGGCCAAAAGAAACATGCTTTCCTGAGCCTCATGCTGAATGTCTGTCTGGATAGTTTCATTTTAACTGCAGCTTGGGAAAAAAAAATGTAAACATGGTGTGAGTATCATTTTTAAGCTGAAACTGTTTTTCCCCAGTGTTCAAATAGCATTATAAATGTTTGCTCAAAAGAGGCATATTTATTCATCTAGCCTCTGAGGGAGCACTGTGTGCATAGGTAGCAGTAAAAATGTGTTAAGGGCTGAGAGAGATTCCCCTGGTAAATGGCTTTTCTCTTGACCTCCTCTTAAGCATCTTAGCAGGGCTCTGCTGCTGCCTCTCTGAGGAAGTATGTTTGCACTGGGGAGGAAGAATTTTTAAAGTTGCAGAGTGTTACGAACAGTGAGCAAACAACTGCGGGAGTTTGGATGTTTGGGTTTTTTTCTTAAAATGTAGGGAAAAAACTCTTATGAGAAGGACATCAGATGCAAAGCAGTCCACACACATTGAAAGTTGTTCCAAACATGCTCTATGATTTCTTGCAAGGAAGATGATCTATGCAATTGTTATTCTCTAAATTTTTTTCTGAATAATTTCTCAACAAATCTTTTTTTTTTTGTGTGTGTGTGTGTGTGTGTGACTGTTCACCACTCCTGTGTTTGACAGCTGAATCTACCTGCAAGGGTTATTTAGTATGGAGAAAAGAAGGATCAGGGGGACCTTATCACTTTCTACAACTCCCTGACAGGAGGTTGGAAGGTTAAACCCAGGTGGGGAGTTGTCTTTTCTTCCAGGTAAGAAGTGATATGGCAAGAGGAAATGGCCTCAAGTTGTGCCCAGGAGAGGTTTTGGTTGGATATTAGGGAAAATGTCTCCTCTGAAAGGGTGGTCAGGCATTGGAGCAGGCTGTGCAGGGCAGTGGTGGAATCACCACACCTGGAATTGTTCAAATAACGTGTAAATGTGGTGCTTAGGGGCATGGCTCGTGGTGGACTTGGCAGTGCTGTGTTAAT
>WAAG01002371.1:4400-33734 GCA_013390105.1 Tichodroma muraria | reverse complement strand
TCCCCATAGCTGTTGTCTTCACAGACTCCCCAGAGGTTCACGTCTGATCAAATGTGCTTATAAGGTAGATATAGGTAAAAAGTGCCATGAAATATCATAAACCTGACATTTCCTATTTTGTAAATTCTTCATATTGCACCCTAAATAACATCCTTCTAATAAGAGAGCTGATATATATATATTTTCATACCTTTTAAAGGCAAAACATCATTCTACACACCTACAGTCAACCTGTCTTACTTATCCCTTCTCCTGGGATCACCAAGTGAATCCTGCATTTTTCTCACAGACATTTGCTATTTGTCATTAGATTAACCACAGTAGTTGGCACTAACTGACTCTACTGGCCTGACAGAGGGGTCTTTTTCCTTTGACTGTGAAGAATAAAGGCCTTCCTCACACAGTGCCCTTAGAGAAGGAGAGATGTGGAGAGAAACTAAACTCTACATCCAGGGAGGTCCCTCTGTGATGTCTTAAATTTCTGTCTTTTCAGCCAAAGAAGTCCTTGTCCCACTTGACTCCCTCAAGGGAAGGGATGGGATGAATGCTGGGACAAACCCTCGTTTGCCACAGTGGTTAAAACAGTCTTGGAATCACAGATTTTAGGCTGGAAAAGACCTTTAAGGCTGTTGTTGAGTCCCACCAGTCCCAGGTGAGCGTGTGCTGCTACTCCTCTGGGGCTACACCACCCTCTGTCCCTGAAATGTTTGTGCACAGAACCCCACGAGGGGAACACAAACAAGAGAAAATGCTGCTTTCCAGTGGTTTCAACCAGTGCAGCTCTCCAAAAAAAGCAGGAGCATTTCCCAAGTCCCAGGGCTCCACCAGCCCGGAGCCCTGCTGCAAACCCTGACTTTGCTCCCCCAGAAGTGGGAGCAGTGTCTGATGGAATAAATACAACAGAAATCTGGTCTTTTTGACTCAGTTCCTCCATGGATCCCATCCTTGCACGTCTGTGAGCACTGCAGCAGGATACCCAGTGTCTGGTTTCTGAAACAGCTGCCTTCTATAATTAGTGTTTTTAAACCTGTGTCTTTTTCAAACACTCTCTGGTATCCTTTTTCCCTCACATTATACTGACTTTTGAAAGCAGATAAACATACTCCCAGCCAATTCATTATTTCCTTATCTTTTAAAATAACACACTGTGGAGCTTGTAGTCCTCCGAGTGTGGTGAAGCTTCGGCAACGTTTTTTAAAATTTAAATCTATGCCATCTTTCAAGAGTGAGATGCACACAGTAATGCGATTTCTTAGAGTTGTGTTTTAAGCCATAAAACTAAATATGCAGTCGCAGAGATGCAGAGAAGAAAATGACATTTTTGTAACCTCACCACATTTTGTAAATTGATTTTTGTTTTGCAAATCTTGGTTTTCTTTGTACCTGGTGGCCGCAATTTCAGAGTTGAACAGCAGTGCTGAGTGCAGCCAGGCAGCATATGCCACGTGTAATTCTTTAATTTCCTGGTAGCAGCAATTCTTACAGGCACAATAGCAGGTTTGTTTATTTTTTATTCTTCATCAGCCCTTTTATTAACATTGTTAGATCTCCTGACTGCACCTGGCTGGGCAGTGACTGAGCATAATGGCATCTTTGCCCTGGGCTCTTGGAGATGGTGCATATGGATGGGAAAGGCAGCAGATAATATGGATGCAAATTTCAAATTACTGGTTTTATCCCCCAGGCACTGAAGGAGGAAAAATCTCAAGGAAATCGGGAGAACAACGTGGCTTTGAGTTTCTATTCAAGGTATAGACTTGAAAACACTGCTTGTGGTCCTTGCAGGATTGTCCTTTGCAAAATAAAAAAACAGAAATGTATTTCAGTGAGGAGAGCCTGCACCCTGTTGCTGAAAGCTCAGGCCTGAGGCAGAGCACTACAGAACGGGATTTACCAGGCAGAACCTGAGGAAGAGCCTGCACAGGATCAGGACCCCAGAAATCCAACCCCACGGTCCTGCTGATGAGCCCCTGCTAAGGATCCCTGGCACAGAACTCTCTCATTTGGACTAAGCAGGGCGAGGAGGAGCCTTCCTTAATGAACCAAGGGAGGCAATTTTCAGCATTTGACTGATTCTCTTGCCTACAGAACCACTCATATGGAAAAAGCAACTGTCTTTTTCTATTTATGTCATTTTGCCTTATCTTACTGGAGTTTTCTTTTTTCTTTAAAGCGTTTCACACTGATGACTCCCTCCATGCCCCATGGGACAGAGCTGGGGTGACTCCAGCAGTTCACTGCTCTTCAGCCTCTGAAAGCAGAACACAAACTGAACCTTCTGAGCTGATTTCTCAGGTTCTGCACTTCCCAAGGCAGAGCCTCCCCTGGAGCAGCAGTGTCCATTCCTTCAGTACAATGATAAGTGCTGCAGAAATCCCTCGAACATCCTGCTACTCCTCCACTAGCGTGAAAAAGAAATAAGCTTTGGCATTAGGCACTTTTTCAAAATCAATGCCATCACTACTGACAATAGATTTTCTTACTCCTTTTTTCACAGATCCATGCCCATCTCCTGGAGGATGCTCCACTCTCATTCACATCTGAGGTTTCTTCCAAGCTTCAGAACCTGTGTCACTCTGGTGATCAGTTTGAAGAGAGAATTAATTAAATTGGATTGCTAGAGTGAATTCCACAATACCCTGGGATATTTGTAATCAACTATGGAACTGTTGCTAGGACACTGGAATTGTTGATTTTTTTGGAAAAAAGATCTATTCAAATATTTGCCTGTCTAAAGCTATGAATCCAAGATATACAAAAGTTTAGCTGGTCCTGTGAACAATTTTTTAGTGCTTTCATTTATAATACATTAACTCCTGACTCAGAAAGCATATGGAAAAGCCCACAGGAATCTTCTACTACTACATGTGTAAGATATATTCCTAAAGAGAAACTGATTATATCTGATGAGTTGTTAATTCCGTGACCTTTTTCCTCTGCTGCCCTATCTGAGCAGCAAGGACACACAGAAGACTACGTCTATTAAGAATGTTAGATTTAGTTTGCACATCTGACAGTAACATATCATCCCCCACAGCATAAAAAGATTCATAGCATTGAAATATAAAGGACTTGGTGATGGAGCTTGTACCACCTTAACCAGAACAACAGCACCAAAGTTCAGTGTTTACCCTCAGTTTTGCCAATTTCTTTTTCCCAGTTTCCTACCAGTGGCCCCCTGAAAAACCCTGAACAGCTCTATTCCCTCTCCAGAACTCAACTTCAGTTACTTCCAGAAAGCTTTCTCATCCTTAATTGTCATTTATCCAAGTTACAGTTGTTTAATCCTTTAATCTCCTGTCAATCATGACAATCTTCCCCTCTGTTTTTCTTTTCACGATGTTCAACCAGTCCAGCAGTGACAGACAGACCCCAGCATGATTGTGGTGCACACAGGGAAACATTTTCTACTGGGATTCATCTCAGAATGTGTGTTCTCAACTGTGCTTAGCAGACTCTGCATTGCTCTGTCCACAGTATTCCAGTGGATGAACTGCTCATTTTACTGCATTTTAGAGATACCATCCATTCTCTTCATTATTATTTTGCCTTCAATTCCAATACATTTCCTTTGCTTTCACTGTCTGATAGAGACTTTGGGGTAGAGAAGCTGGAGGTGTAGAGAAATCCACAGCTGATGAGGTGCAACTAAAGCAATCAGAAGAAAAGACCACGTTATCCACATGGCTTTATTTCTAAACTTATTTTTAGCTGTCAGAAAGTTGGTGAAAGTTGGTTGCACAGAAAGTGATTCTCAAAACCATTATTTAATTCTTCACCTCTGTTTCTCCATCACTTTTTTTCCACATTCTTATTCCATTAACGAGATACTAAAGAAGATCTGGTGAGTATTGTGTAATTTAAATTGTTCTCTATTCCTAGCACATCATTTCTCTCTTCTGAGCTGCCATGGGATCTGTCTTAGCTTCAGCAAATTCTATTCACTGGGATACAACTGAGTCCATCAGCGATGAATGTTTTGTTCTCATTGTTATGAACCTCCAATAAATCCACTTCACATAAAACTAGGACACTTTCAAATACCTGACATTGTCACTTTTAGCCTTCAATGTACAAAAAGATATAACAATAGTGCAGTGACTGCTGCTGGTTAAACCCACCTTTGACAGCCCGCGTCCCTTTTCTCTTGCCTTACACGAGCTCCAACTCCTCTAAACTGACTGCAAGAGATGTGATGGGTGTTGGGAATTATGGCTGATGACCCTGAGAAAAATGCAATTTATTGTCAATTGTCCATTCTAATCTGTGGGAAAAACAAAATACTTTTCTTGAAATGCTGTGTGAAAAAACAAGTTTTGGCCCCAAATATTCAGAACATAATCTAACCACTCGCTTTGCTCTTCCCTTGCAGCGCCGATGAGCCCCCAGAGTGCTCATAAATATTGGCAGAGCAAAGGAGGCAGGGCTTTGCCAGCTTTTTTCCTGCTGAACTGTAGTTAGTGTTTTTTAACACAGCGATACATAACAACGCCCTTAATGCTGTTCCCTGGAACTTCGGCCCGAAATTCTGTTTCAACTCACTGAGATCCTAGGACACGGAGATCAGCTGGAGATATTGCTGCCAAAAACTAGTTAATGCATGTGCTGGTAGACCCCAGGAAGGGGGGCCTCTGCATTTCAAACAGCTGCTCTTCAACTGGAGCAGGAGGAGAGGAAAAAAGAGAGATTTTGCACTTTCCAGTTTTATTCACTTTTGTTCCATGTACACCAGTGAGATTTGCATTGAAATGTAGAGTTCAACGTACCAGAGTTCTAAAATTCCAATAAAACCAGTTTTTGTGTCAGTACTATGCCCTGTTCAGACTGAGATGTACACGAAAGAAAGTTGCTGACACACACTGCAGACATATCCTCACAGAAGGCTTTGCTTTCAATAATTAATTAGTGGCCAGTTCATTATTACAGTGAAATCTAAAATGTCATATCAGCTCGACTGATTTTTACCTCTTTGTCTGGACACTTCCCAGATTAACACTCAAGTTATTTAAAGAGAAGCCCTGTGAGTAAAGAAATGAGATGGAAGTGGAGATACAGAACTTATTTTATCCCCATGGTTATATCAGTCACAATTTCTGATCTTCTCAACCCCTGAGCTCCTTCCCAGCAATCAGTTTTACTTGTCAAGTCTATTCCTGATATTTGTAGCAGGGCAGTTTGCTTCCCTACACTTTCTGCTAGGACCCCACATATTTTGGGATACCTGGAGAGAACAGAGGCAGTGGCTGCGCTGCACCACAGATGACAGCTGGATCCTGAGCACACTGAGTGGAAGTTTGTGAGTTGCTGACTGCTATGGAAACAAATCCCAGCCCAGACCTGCATCCTCAGCACATCAAATCACAACTGATATGTTTAAAGCATTGGACTTCTCAGGCTTGCTGTATTGTTCAGGACCACAGCCCACACATTGAATATTATCCTGCTTTTCACCCTTCCAGTCTGGTTGTAGTTCTTTTTCCTAAGAAAACCTTTTCATCCCAAATTGAAACTATGGCTAGTGCAGCCTTCTGAACCTCTGAGATGTGGCTGTGGGAATCCTCAAGACCAGTGAGTTTGAATCTTTAAACATATTTGTGTTTATGTAGAGGAAATATGAGAAAGCATATTTTGACTAATGGTATCACCCTAGAGAGAAACACACTTGTTATAAATACGTTCCATTGCAGTTGCTGGAAATCTAACAAAATTGCCATAAACAGGACTTACATCAATGTTTCTGCTTGACCTTTCTGGGAGAATAAAAGTACCTTCTGGGAATGCAAAACAAATGAATTTTTTGGAAACAAAATGAGTAACACAGCCCTTCCTCTTTATAAAATGGAGCCCTGATATAGCTGCTGCTTAGTTACAGCTCCTCCAAACGACCCATAAAACACCAGATGTAAAGGTGTGCACGTGTGCGTCTCCACTTCAGGCTCTGATGCAAAACTCAGAAACACTCATGCTGAGGGCACAAGAATTGGAGATTTTAGATGAATAACAGTTTCCAAATGAGAACCATACCCTTCCAGCCATGGATAAGCTGTGCAATCACCTCCCCTGCTGGGGTTTCTGCTGGGTGATGTGGTGGAGCTGTGATAGCTGTTGCATCCAGTCTCCCAGTTAGCTCTCTTCTGCATTATTCCCTTAGGGAAAAGATGTCCTGTCTGGCACTGAAAACCTGCTAGAAACAGTGTGATAAAAACCCACACGTTTTGAGAATGTGGTTAACCTACAAAAACAACTATCAGCAGCAGAAAAATTGAATATATTTAATAGGACCAGACGGGTACTGAGATACTTAATGCAAAAAATAGTCAGTGTTTCTGCCCATAATTAAATATCACAGATAAATGTAAATGCAGAACTTAACTAGCACGAAGAAAATTGCACTTTTCCCCTTCAGGCATTATTCCAAATAACCTGTTAAATTGAATTAATTATCATGATCCATAGAATCCTGAGTTGGAAGGGACCCACAAGGATCATTGAGTCCAGCCCCTGGGATCCAAATTAAAGTACTTTATAATACCTTACACAAATAGCTAAAAAGACTTTTTAGTACTGCTACCGAATCCCATTTTTTATACCCATTCCTAGCAGCAGATGCAGAATGTTCACATAAGGAATGCCATTAGCCTACAAGTGTAGCAGAACTCTTGGGGACTCCTCATCTCTCTAGCCAGTGGCCACTGAAGCAGTCTGGTCCCTTCCCCAGCTCCTTTCATTGGTGAAATAAGAAACTTGAATCCTTCTTTGCAAAATAAGGTCCCTCATACAGTTTCTTCTAAAGAAAGGAAATAATTTAAACCCATTTGGAATTTCTGATGCATCTGTTACCCAACAATCACAAAAAAATCACTGAGATCACCACGTTTGTCTTGCAGAGCCTGACAAAGCGAAGTGAGCAACTCCCAGCCCTGCTACCAAAGCATCCTGAGCAGATCCTGCTTTGGCAGGGCAGGTCTGCAGCCAGCCCAGAGCATCCTGAGCAGATCCTGCTCTGGCAGGGCAGGTCTGCAGCCAGCCCAGAGCATCCTGAGCAGATCCTGCTTTGGCAGGGCAGGTCTGCAGCCAGCCCAGAGCATCCTGAGCAGATCCTGCTCTGGCAGGGCAGGTCTGCAGCCAGCCCAGAGCATCCTGAGCAGATCCTGCTCTGGCAGGGCAGGTCTGCAGCCAGCCCAGAGCATCCTGAGCAGATCCTGCTTTGGCAGGGCAGGTCTGCAGCCAGCCCAGAGCATCCTGAGCAGATCCTGCCTTGGCAGGGCAGGTATGCAGCCAGCCCAGAGCATCCTGAGCAGATCCTGCCTTGGCAGGGCAGGTATGCAGCCAGCCCAGAGCATCCTGAGCAGATCCTGCTCTGGCAGGGCAGGTTTGCAGCCAGCCCAGGGCCTGCCAGCCACAGCACAGCTCCAGTGCAACTCTACCTTGGCTCTTCCTTGGTGCCTGCTGCCAGCTGCAGCAGGCAGAGCCAAAGGCTGACTCTCACCCCCTCCAGAGCAAAATCCCATCCTTCACACAAGTCATGCACTGGTGAGGGGGGATTTACAGCAGTGCTTGTGCACCCCCTACCCAACACATGCTGTTCAGATTTTCCAAAGCCATCAGTAGATAGAGTCATTCCTGCTCACCCCATCCTACAGCTCCCCTCTCCTTCCTCTCTCTGCACATCCACATGTTAAAATCAAGTGGGTCTTAACAGGTCCATAAGTGGGATATACCCAAATGTTTCCAATTTACCCTCAGTGAACTTGAATGGAAAACATTTGAAAATGAAATTCTGGGTGAAATCTCACAGCATTGCTTCAGCATATGGAGCCAATTTCAAATAGCACTTTGCTAATGTCATGATCTGTTAGAAAGTGTTCACCTTATACCAAAGATATTACAAACTGGGTTGCCCCACTCAGTGTATCTTCATCCTATGATCCATAAGAAAGCTATTTAGTGGATTGTGAAATATGAACTTTGGCCAGAGCTAATTTAAGAGAGATCGTTACACTAGTGATGGTGCAGCTTGTTTCTTCTGTGAGTTTTATATTGTTCAACTGTTCACAGCTAGTAAATTCACATCTAATAAGCTGCAAAAGTTATCAGATGAAGCACAGCCCATTGTAATCCCCACATGAAGCAAATAACTGATAAAAAAAATTAGTTCCAGCATGTGTTACGAATATTTTTGCAAACAGCATCTGATAAAGGAATTGGCTTTATTAGCAGCTAACTCCTTCGTACAATGGAGAAAATGCAAAAATGTGTTCTATCTCTACAGGCCACAGCATTTCTCAAACCCTGATGAGGAAAAAAAAGACTTAACTGGAAACAAAAGCACACACAGACCACATCTCCTGGCAGGCACAGACCTTGGCACTGGGAATGCAGTGGTGGGAGTTTGCTGAAATAGAAGGGATTTGCAGGATGTAAGGCACAGGCAAAAAGGCATTTGTGTAATGACAACCTTGTCAAAGAAAGTAGTGAATTTACACCCCACTTTTTGAGACAAAGTAAGAGCCAGTGACTCCCACCACGAGTCCAAGTAATTCCTGATTCTGTCCAAGGGCTGGCCCAGCAACCAGGGCAGACGTAAACAGAAATCTGTGCTGGGGCTGGGCTGTCCCCCCTGCCCGGGGCAGGGAGGGTGGTGTGGAGCTGGGACTTGCCTGTGCTCCTCAGGAGATCCTCCAGTGTGTAAACAGCTCTTCAGAGCCTCCTGACCCCACAGGAGCAAACTGCTCTTCAGAGACCCCACAGCAGCAAACAGCAACAACCAGGAGCTTACACAGAGGTCCTGGTATGGTGCACCAGGAGGGATGCTCAAGGATGGATGTGAGAAAGATTAAACCATTCAGAAGAGCTGGACGTCCTGCCATTGCCTGGGGCTAAAGGTGTCTTAGAAACATCCACCATATGCAGGGATTGCTCCAAGCACTGAGCAGATTCAGGGAAAGGCACCAGGTATGTGTAGAACCTGGTAAATGTGCTGAGAATGAGCACTGAACTATCAGTGCTGAGTCCTGGGAACTTCACTCAGTTTTTCTCTTGCTTTCACAAACTTTCACTGTTGTTAGAGGCAGCTGGAATGAGAACGTAGAAACGTATTTCTAGTTTAACCCTCAGAAAATCAGTATTAATCCTTGTACTAGGGACAGCCTCATACACCAGAGATGGTAGAAATTCTGTTCAGATTTTCTTTCCCCTTCTCTAAATCAGCCCTCAGCCTGCAGGAAGGCCAGAGGTCTCTCAGGTATCAGCAGGAGCAGCCCCTTTCCTCTGCCTCATTGCTCCTTCACTCCAGCAGCAATTCCTCTGCCTCTGAAGTCTGTCAGCTTTTCTTGCCAAAGAGAAAGGAATGACAAAATCATTCAAAGAAAAAGAAAAACAGAGAGATCCCAAGCCTCATGTGTGACATAAAGCAAACAATTCACATGATCTTTATTTTTGTAACCCTCGTCCTCCTCTCACCCTCATGCCTGTTGTTATCACTCAACATGTTATTGTTATTACTTCAAATTTGTTTTTAAAAGTGCCTATCCAGTGCTGGAGGTGCCTGAATACACACTGGAAATATACAAAACATATGTCCAACTTAGACCCTGCGTTCCCCAAGGAAGGGCTGCTATCCCTGCAGTGCACTCAGCACACTTATGGCATGAACAAATTATGAACAATAATAATAAAGAATAACTTGTGCCTATTTATCTGTTTGGTCTATGAAACTGATCTGTCAATGACCCTGAAAACTCTCAGTGACACACACTGTGGTGGAGTTAAAACCAAGTTGCTCTTTCCATTAATTTTTTTCCAAAAGCTTGAGTCAAAATCCCAGGGTAGGTGACACAGGGCGACCCTCCTGCTTTTGATGTGAATGGGAAAGGATTTGTCTTTTTATATCAAAGCTAGCTGGGAAGAGGAGGTGGGTGGCCATGAAAGGGAAAAGCCATGAAATTATCTCCATTGGTTTATAAGAAACAGCCATTCGATGGGATTTTGGGAGGGGGAAACCTTGTGAAAAATGTGCTGGTGTGATTCCTCTGGAGGCCGGCACATCTGAGCCAAGGCTGGGACGGAGCAGAGGGGGCAGGAGGAGTTCTTCCCTTAATTGAGAACACACTTGTTTGCAGAGTTCAATGTCGGGAACTCCAACATTGTTTTGAAAAGACAGAGCACTGTGTAGGTGTCGGAATTCAGCGGAGGCAGAACAAAACCGGGTGGAAAAAGGCAGCTGTGATGATTTTAGTCTCCGAACACCTTCAGCCGGTTCCCTTCCTGCGCCCCACCAGCCGGCCCTGGCTCTCGGCTGGGCTGGGAGGGGCAACCCTGGCTCCACCTGACCTTCCCCAGCACCTTCTTCCTCCTGCCTACACCCAGCCGGGTCCCCTGGGCTCCCACAGCCCCTTCCCGGCTGCTGCTGGAACAGAACACAAACCCAGGACAGACAATCCTAAAAACCAAGAAGCCCTTTACAAATCCAGGTAATTTTCATTACTAGGACAACGTTTCTATACATTGGTGGGAGTCCTGTCAAAAGACAGAATCCATGGAGAGAGGATGAAGGTAATTATCATCCTCACGTGTTTCAGAGTTCAGCTGCTGCTGCTCTAGTGCAATGACAGCTTTGTGTTCCTGCTTTTGAGATCAACAGGTGAAGACAAGGGAGTTCTGCAGAACTCAGATCAGATTAAATTTACCTAAATATCACCCTATCTACCAGATGTCTTTTTAAATGCATTGCAACACTTGAACAGAGTAAAACAGAGCAAGAAATGAGACTTTTACTCAAAGGTTATAATATTCCTAGTCCTAATCAATAAACTAATTGACCTAAGTCAAGGTATTGAACTAGGATTAGCTGTAAACACATGATTGTTACTGAAAGCCAATTATACTGCCCAGGTATGGCCAGTCCTAATGACCAGGTATGGCTAAACCAACTGAACTGGTGCTGCATATAATTCTGATAAAAGTCTTCTATAATTATTTTATAATTATATTTCTATATTTTTTCCCTAAAATATGTAGTTTTGCCTGTTCAACAGTTATTTTCTCTTTACAGAAAGTAAACTCTCTTTTGTCATAGCTGATCTGGCAGCAGACCAATGATACAGAACTTCTGACTTAGAGAGAGACAAGCAGGTACCACTGTGACAGAGGATTAAAGGCACAAGGCAGACAGCCAGGATCAGGCTGACGTGATGCGTTCTTGTTCCCGAGTTGCTTTATCTCATCTTTTATGTCTCGGCTACCCTTAGTAAGAAATGTGGTTCCTCCTTCCCATCATTGTACAGTTTCACTTCTATTTTATCCAAGGAATTCAGCCAGAAGAGAGAAAATAGGAAGGAGAACATCCTAACTGTGAAGCTAATTAGTAGAGTTTTACTTAATAAATTAAATGACTAAAGCTCTTAAAAGTCCCAGCTGGGGTGAGCCAGCAGAATACCAAAGATTCGGGAACAGACCATTTTCTGTACAACATTGAAGGACAAAATGCATCAATCTCTGTGCTTTAATCACACCTTGGGGATCCCAGCAGGTACTTGGGACTGGGTCATGAACCTGCACCTCTGGCATCAACACATCCTCTGATCTGGTGCAGACACCTTTTGCCAGGCCAAGCCACCAAACCCCACTTTCATTTCATTATTATAACAACACTAGAGTGAATCTTAAAATTCACAGGAAGATTTTCTTTTTTGCTTTATCTTCAATGTTGCTATGCAGGAAGGGGAAATACTGTGGTACCCAAAGACATGTTACAGCCAGTTCTCACTTAATGTCTTCGTGATATTCAGAAATAAAAAGCAGTATCACAAATTTCTGACAGAAATATTCATTTATCTAAATAGTTGGGAGAAAAGGCTGGATTCTTTAGTTAAATGCAGCTTCTGGTATTATCTTGTGGGTTGGTTTGGCTTGGAATCAAATTAGTTTTTCAGATTTAAAAACCCTCTAACTTTCAGTCCAAAAGCTGACATGTTTGCCCATCTCTTACAACCACTACTTTATGTTCTATTGGTTAAAGGGCCAGAGTGCAAACAAGTTCAATGATTTTTTCTAGTTTGAATTTAAAAGCAGAAAACATCTCACAATGTTTTTGTTAGAAACTCAGCAGTATTTAGCATAACTGCTTGTTTCAAACAATGCATTCATGTAATGGAAAAAAATAGGAAGACATTACATTTATGCCTAATCTGATTGCAGACACTCTTGTTATGCTCAGATACAACAGATAGAGGTGTTGCTCTATCAACATTTATGAGGAGGTTATCAATGTTACCAGGCTGTGGAGAGAGGGGTTGAAGTCAAGAAACTTCATCCAAACTTGTGGTATTTCAGCTCTGAATTTCTCATCCCCTTAGGGGTGAGGCTGAAGGATATGGAATCTGGATCTTGTTCTCAATTCTGTGGCTTGGTCTCTTTTCCAGTTCCCGCAGAAACATGTTCATCAAGATCTCCAGACATTTCCCTGCATTTTTTTCTTTCTTTCAATGATAATTTGAAGCAAGCCCTGCCCTTTCCCCCATAACATTGTGCTTTTTACATCCCTGCAGCATGTAAACACTAAAAAATGCAAGCATAGCAACTCAGCAAAATACATAGAAACAAATGTTATCAGAACAATTGCCTTTTTTCCACAATTTTATAGGAGTTCCACAGAGCCGGGATCGCACACGCAAACCAGAGCAGAGTTACACATAAACCAGAGAGTTCCTGTCCTGGTGAACAAAACCTCTGTGATTCTGTGCACTGAGATTACTGGACAGGACATTTCAGTGCCATCCCACTAATGAATCATTCTGCAACAGTGGGTCTGTGTGCAGTGCTAATTATGGTGATTACAGAAGTCAATGCCTTGAGAATGTGGGTAAAAGCTTCATGGAAATGGGTAGTTTGACTCCTAAAAAATTACCGGTCCTTTAAAAATTGCTCCAATAAAAGGAAAATGGGGACGAAAAAATAGGCTTCCTTCCAAAAGATGGAATCAAAGCCCTGATACCTTCTATCATTGTTTCATCATAGCTAATAAAACATCCGTAATTATCCGAGGACAATGAAGCCTTTTATCTGTGATGAGTGACACAGCGTTGTGTGTCTGGAGTCAGAAAGGTAAATACAATACATGCCTGTGACAGCATCTCAGGAAACAAAAATAAACAGAGATCCAGTTACAGATGAATACCGGCATAATCCTGAAATTGTAATTTCCCCTTCCAAGCTGTGCGCCTTCCCAACCACCAGAACCACCACTGACCCTTCTACTTTAGCTCCTACCCAAGCTCCTGCAGAAAGCACCCTCCAAAATACCTTTTTCTTTGAGTGTTTAATCACTAAAGTAGCCTCATCATTTAATCAAAAGCCCCTGCTTTAATCAGTGATCACCTTCCACTCCAGGCACACAAGAACAGAGAGCATTCCTCTGTAACAAGCCTCCCTCCTGAAAAATGAGGGATTGTGTAGACACTGAAGGCTGAAATTCTCCCAATTTGCCCCAAGGGATGCCAAGTGCAGCTCAGACAAGTACAAAGGGAACCTGTTCTTGCTGCTTTTCAACTGTGGCCCTACTTAAATTGCCCCGAGGGTTTCACATTTCATTCTCCTAAGGTTACTGTCTCAGGCTTTTCTGTAGAAAACATTAAGGATGTAGGCCTTGCTTTAAACCAATTTCCCTGGGAATAAGACTGGGCTCATAATCTTACAGTAACAACTCACATGTTTGGTATTGTCCCTTTTCCTTGCATGAATCACACAGCCAGGTCTTTAGAAAGAGCTCCTAATTTAATTTATTGAGATATATACACACACATAAACACACACGTACCCATGGAATGGAAAGAAGGTAAAATCAAATAAAACCAGCACTTCATACTGCACAAAGACTTATAATCTTAAAATTTCATGTTATTCTTTGGCTTTTCATTAAAATTCTTGCCACAATCTTTGAAGGCACAAGCCAGTAACAGATCCTATGCAGGAGGATCATTTGATCCACAGTTGAAATGCTGCCACTTTGGAACAGAGGAACAGAGCATCTGGTTTACACATTAGAATAGTTGGGGACATGAAATGAAGGTTCTTACAACCACCTGAAGCAGTAAAGGAAAATGTAGGTAAAAGGAATTTTAATTAGCTGAATCCCTACAGCAAGAACCCTGGAAACACCGATGGATAAAGCTTTATTGCTGATGTTTTGACTCTTCTGACAAGTCCCAAAATCATTTCATCTTGCCTCTAAAAGATGTTCTCACCTAGCTCAGCTGAAGACCAAGTCTCCTGAGGCTGTAGGACTCTGCCAGGTTAAAGGAGGGACGAGTGACAGCAGTGCTGTGTTGGCCATGGTGGCTGTCACTGGAGCTGAGCTGGATCCCGTGTGTGGCTCAGGGACACCATGGCCTTTCTTACTCTTGATTCTTTTTAAAAGAAAGATTAAGCACTTGTGAGACAGAAAAAGCGAGAAAACTGATTTTCAAGGGTGGGCAGGGTGCAGACTCTTGTTTCCCTCCCCTCCCCTCCCTCCCTCCTCTGCTTTGACAGACCCAACCTCTCTCCCCCTGAACATAACGATCCCATAACAGATCCCGTAACTCCAATTGGAAAAGGCTGCTCTTCCCAGCATGGGAGAAGATGAAGAAAAAATTACACCCCAGCCTGCTCTGTCCCCACACCGAGATGATAAATCCTGGCTGGGGTGATCCGAGACATTTCATACGGTCTCCAGCAAATTCAGCTGGATCCCTGGGCCCTCACTGGCACTTGCACCGTGTCCCAGCCAAATAAATTGAATATTGCCAGCACGGCCTCTCACCCAGCAGATGTGCAGCTCTCACTGCTGCTGCAGATACAATATATTCCATGTGCAGGGGGATGACTACAATTTAATTTACACCAGTTGTAGCACAGAAATCTAAGCCACCACACAGAGCTGAAATCATGGGACGGTGCCATCTGTATGTAATTGTCAGGGTTACGTTTTCCATTACATTTTCTGCTGGAGAAAAGGGAGGATATACAACTGGGTAGCAATCATAACAGTCAGGGCTTGCAAAATATCAGTCAGAAATCACACTTTGGTTTGCTAAAGGGGTGATTTGCATTTCATTCTGACACATCAGAATGGTCTATTTCTAAACAATGTCAGAGAAAATGAGATGAAATTCGATTTTTATTCCAAATATTGTAAAGCAATAGGCCAAACAGATGGACAGGTATGGCATTACTTCATCTGTGGCATGCTAAGCTTGGCCACGGGCCTGCAGAGCACAAATGTTTCAGCAGTCCTCAGGGGTTAACAGGCAGCACGTTCAGTGAGGCCCAGAAATTAAGAGGTCTAGCAATTGTTGCTTTTTTACTTTAACCCTGCAAGAGGCTGCTAGGCTGAGAATGCAGCTAGCTAGACTAATCAGCTTGGCATTTTTAAAGGAAAACTTCAGAAAATATAATTGCAACAACTGAAAAACAACCCAAAATACATTAAGCCTGAAATTATTTCTTCTGCTGCATGTGTTTTCTTGGAAAGTGAATACTTAAAAAGACACTGAATACTCCTTATAGATAAATTATTATTATGTAAAGACTCTGCCAAGTCTTTAATCTGTTTGCATGCCCTAAAGAATGCTCTAGGAGATTACAACTAGAAACTGAGAGTGCAGTTCCATGAGTATTCCTAAAGAATGCCCTAGGAGATTACATCTAGAAACGGAGAATGCAGTTCCATGAGTGTTTTCTGTAGCACCAAAGCCGCCTAAAAAAGATCCTGATGGACTTCACACCATTTTCCCCTTCACACCCTACATGCCCATGTCCTGCAGTTCACCTCTGAAGCACCAAGTTCCTTGAACCTCTGCTAAAACCTAGCCTTGAACAGAATATTTTCCTTCCAGAATCCCTGATGGCATCAGCTCCTGCAAGGGAGTTCTACACAGGGATCTGCAGAGAGAAATCATTTTTAAGTACGCTTCTGCTGTGTATATTTATCTAACAGTCGTGAGTTATGCTGATGAAGCCAATCATTTTCCAGGCCCCTCTAAAGTTTGCCCAGGTTTTGTGAGGACAATTTTTTTCCTGTGAGCAGTTTTCTGTAAAACCTCGGATTTGCATCCGCTCTTTGCATCGATAGCCAGAAAAGGGGGAAAAGGAAAAACTACCCAAGTGCACAAACCAGGTGCTACAAACTGTCTGTGCTGTTTGACATAAAGACTCTGGGATAGTCCAAAACGGGGATTAATTTCCTTGAAACTCTGACCTCTTACAATCCCCTCAGGTCTGGAAATACCAACACTCCAGGAGAGAAGAGTTCTGGAAAGCGTTCACAGCCCAAAATCACAATATACCTGTCCCGTACGGCCGCTCTCTGCCGTCTGTCAAGATAAGCATTGCAGCCAACGTGCTCTTGGAGTCAGAGTAGTCTACAATAAACACTTTCACAAACATCTGCCCATCCATCCCTCTTTAGAAAAAAGTCCCTGGCAAAACTGTTGGCGACAAGACCTTGATGGATAGGGACAGGATGCCCTTCCAGTAAAATCCACGAATTTCAACTTAATTCTTTTAACCGTTGAAGTGGCTTTTTAAGCAAGTGATGCTCGTGAGATACTACAGAAAAATAATTTTTGTTATATTTAGGTTAAAAAATTATTAAGCACCCTCCTAGTCTCATACATACAGGTAGAAAACCCTAAACAACTCAGGCCTCCAGCATGTAAGGGTTAAGCTCCTGTCCCCTTAATGTTTGGTTGTTAAATGCTTCCAGAGAGCCTGGAACTACAACTGGGCACTGCACGCTCCAAGCTAACTGGCAGACAAGTGTTGCTTTAGGCTTAGAAATGCTGTCTTTTCACTCCTGGGACCTGGGTTTATTCCAGCTTAATCCAGCTACAAATTGTTGTCTTGCAAAGCCTGCAGCTTCTTTTAAATGCCGCCCTCCTCCCTGTAGCAAATAATTACCAGCAATTACCATTCATGTTTACCAGGGGCCATTTCTGAGTGGTGTCAGTGCTTGCATGTTTGTGGAAGAGATGGAGCCTTCAGGAAAAGCTGCATGAACTGACCCCTTGGGAAGGGTAAGACAAATTGGCGTGGAAAACTGAGAGATCTGAATCATCCAAAGGGGAGTTGAGTATTAAAACAAAGCACAAAAATAAAATACCTGGGTTTGCTTCATTTCTTCGGAAGACCTACCACAGGGATGTTTCCCCCACCTGATGTAAATAATTGCTTCTGCAATGCTCAGCCGTTCAGAGGCTGTTGTGTTGGAACGGTTGCTGGATGATAAAGTACTTTGGAGATAAGTTTATATAAAGAGAAATTAGACCTATCCTGCCAGAACAGTGACTCAGCCTAATGTGTGAGTTTATAGGCTGCCCTGGTCTTGAAAATCATCCTTCAAGTCTTGGCAGCAAGCACCAGGTGAACATTGTGTTCTTCACATGGAGCATCAAGTTTCTGGGGCTTTGGCTGTCTGGAACACGTGCTTGGAGAGGTGCTGCTGCACGGGCAATTAAACCCTGCTCTGCCTGGAGCAGCAAAGCCCTCTGCTGAGTTTCTGGGCTGTTTGGTGCCTTCAGCAGCTGCAAAGATCCTTCAGAAACACCCCCAGGCTCTGAGGAGATGCATTTCCCAGGAGCATTGCGCTCTGGTCTGTAGGAGGAGCTGGGAGCGCTGCCAGACGAGAGGCAGGATGGAACGAGGGTGTCTCTGACACACACCAAGCAAGACTCACAGAAGTGAGCTGGCTGCGTGAGCCACAGCTGCAGGGAGAGTGGGGACAATGTGATGAGGAGCTGCTGGGAAGCCCAGAGGAGCTGGCTGGCAGCCGGCTGGCGGCAGGAGCGCGCTGGGGACTCCTGGCCGCCACCTCTCGCTGTGAAACCAGCAAAACAGAGCAGGAGGGGACCAGAGCAGATGCTGCAGGGCCACAGCAGTGCTGTCAATGCTTGTGACACACTCACAATCCTGTTTCCTCAGTGGAAGTACTGCCTCATAGATTTTCTGTTGTCTTAAACAGTAAACTGTGCCCTCTGCTCCCGGCTCAGCATCTCCTGCAGTCCAACAGGGTGACTTCTGTGTCAAGAAGGAAAACAGGCAGTGACAGGAGAGAATTCTCAAATTAAGGAGTAGGAGAAGGTGAAGCAACTTTTCTGCTTCATGAATTTATATCTGTCCTATATTTAAACTCCTGTTTGTCTTTCAAGTAACAAACCAGAGGCAGATAAAACCATTTTAGGAGTGTGGCAATAAATTATTTTCTGTGAGTCTCTATACTGAGGTTTTTTTCCTTTCTGTAAAATCTCGGTACCTGAGACCATTTTTTTCTGGTGACTGAAAAAAGAGGGAATAAATCCAGCCACATGTGACTGGAGACAGTGCACAAGTACATTAGATCAGTGCTCCAACAGCTCCCCACTGTCCCTAATGGCAGCACTAGGATTCTCAAACCCATCTGTAGCCATTGTCACCTCCCTGGCATCAGTCTACTGCTTTTTTGAAAATTCCCTCTTTCCTAAAGGCCTAGGAATGCCTCTTCAGTGCTCTTCTGCCCCTACTGCTTCTAGAAAAGAAAATAATAAATTAGACTTCGGTGAACTACAGAAATACTTTACTCACAAACTCAAGGAGAAGCTTTCATTTTCCCTACATATCCATTCATGCTATTGTTCCTATTTTCCTTCCTTTTCTCCTCACCTGTGAGCTACACATAACCCTACCAGTACCAGGCCTTTAACCTCATCTGAGCAAGCCTCCCTGAGCTGCAGAAAGGCAGAAATGCAGCAACTGCTCCCCCTGGAAGATCACAAGTCAAAGCAGCAGGTGCTGAACCCCATCTGACAATGATTAATGGCCACACTGAGAACAAATGAGCTCTTTTACAATCTTAGTGCATATTATCAATAATAATATTTATTTTTAATTTACAGAAAAAACTCCTCACATCCCTTTAATGAGCACGACAAGACAAAAACATCCAAAATAAGAGAGAGAAAAGCAGCAATTTGGATCAGCAGTACTTCAGAGCCTGCTTCAACACCCTTTCCTCACATGACATGAGACTCATTTGCAAGAACACTTGACAAGGTTAAGCAGTCAGGTTGTGAAGTCCTTTAAAAAGTTTGATTCTTTGCAAAATCAAAAAATATTTTTGGGTTCTGCTACAGATTTTGAATGAATCCATGCATTGTGCCCACACCAAGGGCTCACCATGGATTAACAAGTCCATGAGAATTCCTTTGTCCATTATTGCTTCTGCTCGTCCTGAAGTACAATCAAAGGTCAGTTTGAGATGAACTGTTTGTCTACAGCTTGGTTTGGGGTTTGAGCCACGTGAGTGTTCTCAGACATGGAGGTATAAAGAAATCTCTGAAGGAAATTCTTCATTCAAGCCAGGAGGGGAGATAATGTAATGGGTTTAAAAATGTTACACTGCAATTTAGAGATTAGAAAAACGTAGCTGTGAGGCATTCACTGAAATAACAACAGGAACGCTAATAATAACAAAAAAATAATAAGAAGGACACAAATGGGGATGCCAGTGTGCATGTAGGAAAACATTACCAAGCTGTGGAGTAGCAACCCAAAAATTTGAAACAGAAGAAGAAAAAAGCTCTAGATCTGTAGCAATATTTGGCAAGCAGAATTTGGCACTTTGGACTCAACATGCTTTTCTAGTTAAGAGTGCAAACTACACTATTTGTACCAGAGGGGAATGACTCTTTGGGATGCAGCTGGAGGGAGACTAAGACTCTCCTGAACAGCCATATGGGTTTTCAAGTCTGCCTTGAGAAAAAAGCAGTTTCCTGTGTCTTAAATCATCTCATGTCCCCTCTCTCCTGCCACTGCCCCTTCCCTGAATCTCCCCTACTCTTATTTTTCTCTTGGCTAAAGGGAGAACACTGGGGTGAGTTTGAGGTAACAGCTTAGCCCAGTTGTTGTCACTTGGCCACTCAGAGAGGGGCAGTGCATTCCAGACACTCCTGTTCCAAAAGCACAGGCTGCTCTTGCCTCACGAAGAGGCAGCACCTATTGGAGCACAGCACCTTGCTCACCCAGAGTTCACTGACTCCCATCCATCTCTGAGGCCACCAATCAGATAACCATGAAAACATCCCATGTTGCAATTATTAAGTGCCCCAGAACTGTGGTTTTGTCTTTTGAGCTCGAGTACACTACAGGTTATAAAGAGCTTTTTCAGCTGTAGGTGGAAGACGAAATAGAAGGTGAAGTAATTCTATTTTTCAAGTGTGGGGTGTAGGTGAATCCAATTACAAAGCAGAAAATTCATCTGTGATTTAGTCATTACAAAACCCTATTGCAAATGCAGAAGAGGGGACTCATCGGCGTTGTGGTGAAAGCACGAAACACCCCAAGAAACAAACCGGGCTCCAATTATAGAAAGGAAAAACCTAATGGGAATTTAATAAAACAACATCATCTCAGCAGCAGAACGACTGAGGTGTTTCATAGGCGAATGTAATGCTAAAAGCACCCTTCCCCAGCCTCAAGAACAACCGTGCGCTGCAGCAGCGCTGAGAACTCGCTGCAGTGGATTTTCCAGAGCGCAGAGAGCCAAGAATAATATAACATCACCACGCAGACTTCAAAGCCCTGCTCCTCCACTCACTCGCTGCTCCTGTGCATCCCTCCGCTGCCAAAGCACACAGGGATCGCAGCGCTCTGCTCAGCAGCTGCTCGGGATGTTTGACACATTTCCCAAACTCTTACAGCACTTGTAAAAGAAGTTTCCAATAGAGGCAGTGCTTTGACCGTAGCATTTACAAGAACCCAAGATAAAAACAAGAGGGAGTTTTGTTTATTGATTGACTGACACAATTTGCAGATATTTCCTGGAAAAAGGCATCGCTGTAATTGTGCAGAATATTTTCCTGTGGGACTGCAGATGTTCACAGAAGTACTAGGGAAGACTTATTGCTCTAGTAGGGAGTAAAGTCACTTTGGGAACCATCTACAGATAATGACAACAAAGAATCACTAACTCAGTGCATTAATTGCTTTATGAGCTTCAGGTTGGCAAAGCTGAAAGCATCCTAATTTAAGATCAACTCTGTTTTCAGAGACAATAAATTCATACTCCAGCTACAAAGACTTTAAGAAGTGAGAACACTTGGTATCACACTGTGTGAGCAGCATATTGGCAGAATAAAGGTTTCCAGTCAAAACTGAAGACCCAAACATACAGAAGCACAGCTGAAATCCTCAACTCCTGTGCTAGACCTGTAAGTACCAAATTTTCCCAAGGTTTAATGGAGTGGGGTGTGGAGGGCTGGGGAAGGGTGGCAGTGGCCCTGCAGAAGGGTCACAGGGCTCTGGATGCTGGCCTGGAAGGATTCAGAGTGAGGTCACCTCAAACCCACAAATATGCAGGTTTTGATTTGCAGATTTTTAACAAAGCCCAAAACCTAAACCAGATATGAGTTAAGATCATTAATTTTCATCTGGGTTGTTATTACCATTTTTAGTTTATCAGATTTTAGAAATGTGTCTGAAACTGTGTGGGAAAGAAAAGGGATAGAACCCCTAACCTGAAAAAAAAGTACCATGAGCACTACCAGGGCCAGCTGATGTTTTGCAGCCTCCTGTGGCTGCCTAATGAATCAGGGCTGAATTCACAATCAGGAGCAGATATCACAGTCAGGTCACTGCCACAGAGCTTGGACAGACATAACACAGCAATCACCCCCATCATCCCCATCACCCAACCCCAAATATCCCATCGCTGCCCGCTCAGATAATTGGATGGGAAGCAGCTTGCATCAGACCGGAGCTGATGTTTTTTTCCAGTTTAATAAGGGGTAGCATCAAAAACTCATTCTCACCCGCAAATGCCACACGTAGCCAGCAGCATGAGCTGGCAGGGATGCTGGAGATTAGCTGTGCTCCCAAAAGGCAGCACTTCCAAATATTCCATTTAGGCCATTGAGGTCACATCAGTCCTTATGTTCCCTGAGAACAAAACTGGGGTGAGGGAAACTGATCTTGGATCTTATTTGGGTTCATTTTGGTTGTTTTGCCCCTTTTCATAGAGGTTTATAACTTGGCAGAAACCTTGGGAGCTCTGGGTTGCATGTAACAGATTAAAGGCAGAAAGCACATTTGCTGAACAGAAGTTTACTAAGGATAACATCTTTTAATATTAAAGCCACCGATAAAAAAGTGAAATGCAATAAATAATAGAAGCCATATGAGCTGAGGTTAAAAAACAGGGTCCTTGAAGGTGCCCTGATGTTCAACACTTGAGAGTTTTCCCACCAGCTCTGCCACTGGTGGATTTTATTCATCAGTTTCTCTCAGCTGTAAAACACAAAGTGGTTCTCATGCTACAAAACTATTCTGTATTTAATAGGTTACAGGGTTTAAAATGCTTTAAACTTGTAAGCCATATACATACACCACTGAGGCACTTTCAGTTTTAAATAGACAATAACTGACATTAATTTCATTGTGTGACAATTTCCAGTGGCATTTTAAGAAACCAAATCACCGAAGGCATCAAGCCTTGAGGGACAACTAAAAGCTTGTAGCATGAACCAGTGTGATTAGGAATAAGCATCTGGCCTCTGCTACATTGTTAGGGGTTTTCTGAGAACAAATAGTTTTATCAAGCACAGGAGAATAGGGTTATGTGGCTAAAATTCACATGGATCCTTCAGCTTGCTCTGAAAAGTGATGGCCCAGGTCCTGTTTGCAGCTACTGCTCCTGAAAGACCTTTGAAGGACCTGCTCAAGAGCTAAAACTCTTGAGTTTAAATTTCCCACTCACATCAAGAGGGCAAGAGGAGCAGCTCCAGACAAGAGCCTTCTGAACTTTAGAATGTGCCTTCAAAACCCACAGGAGCTGTGGTCATCCTTTCCTATGAGTGGGACCACAGACTGCACCACCAGGACGTCCTCACTGCTGACCCTGTTCCTTCCATGCTGTGATCTCCTCCTCAGAACCTTGAAATCTCAAAACCCTGCTCTCCGTCTAACAACTCCAAGTGATCCCAGAGCCCTTCTGACACTTGTCCTTTAAAGCCTTCCCTTCTCTTTAGGCACTTTGGAGTTGATAATTTATGGCTTTCTCTGCCCTAAACATGTCATGGGTGTCCAGTTTCTCCGTTTTTTAAGAATTATCCTGTTCTGAAATGTGTTTTTGATGGTATTCCTTCAGCAAGTACACATTAGTGCCTTGTGTGTAGATTAAATAATCATTTTTCTTCAAATAGAAAATTCAAACCCTGTATACTTGAGATACAACTTGCCCCCAAAATTAATTATCTACACATGTCCAGCTGGAATTTCCCTTTCTTCACACAGTGTGCTTAAGCATAATAGACACTAAAACAATTATTTATACCACAGACTGGAATTGCTTGGGTAGAACAATGAGAATCTTTTTAAAAACATGTTTTCAAAGATAAAGCCAACAAGCTTTTCGGCTTCAAATTTAGGTTTTGCAATAAAAGACATTCTACAAAACATTATACCTTTGGAAATGCTTTAAAGAAATAAATTGAATTTAGAAAGTTCATAGTTATTTTTGTGAAGGGAAATGTGGTGGGGAGTTTGGATTCAAGATCGCACGACATCGTAAGTCTTGGAATACTTGGAATTCTTGAAAGACTGTGGAATTTCCAGAGGACTAAAAGAAAGCTGATGGTGTGCCAGTTTTCTAAAAAGGGGTAGGTTGGACAGTCTGGCAAAGACAGCCTGGTCAGCCTCACTTCCCAGACAAGAAAATATAGAGATAACAGCACATGGTTCAACCCATGCAGCTCAAAGAGGATCTATAATTAATCCAAATCAGTAGAGGTTTACAGAAAACTGTTTTGGCTGAATGTCAGCAAAAGTTGCTTATTGAGAAGAGAGAAAAACAAAATCAACATGGTAGATATTAAGAGGATTTAAAATTGGTCAAATGACATTTGTCTGCATTTAAATGGGGAGTCAGAAATGTACCTGCCTACTGAATCCCAAAGTAATTGTGAGACTGCTGTAACACATTCTGTTGTTAACTGGAAGAAACAAACAATAAACATCAACCAAAGATGAGTGCAAAGAACATCGTGGGAAGAGAAAGCAGGAAGAGATTGGTCACTGATTGTGATCTGCACCACGAGGGAAGCTGAGCAACAGCAGCAGCCCCAGTGCAGCCCAATCTCCGTGCTAGACGCAGCCTCCAGCCCTGCTGCAGGCACCTCCCTCTGCTCCACAGCCACTCCAGAGCCTCTGCAGGGATCCCACTGGATAACCCGGTAACCAAGAACTCCCAAAGGTGGAATATCCCATGTGGGAAGTGGGGTTACATCATCTCTGGGTATGGCACCCCAAAATTTGGTATCGACAAAATCTGCCTTGACCTTAATTCAGTTGGATTCAGGATTAAAAACTAAATTTGTTCTTGGTAAAGAAGTCTAGGAGGAACATTGGTTTAACTTATTAAGGAGAGGATTCTGCGCTTTTTAGGTACCTAAAAAAATAGAAGAAATCCAAGAAGAAGAACATTTCAGTCTAGAGACAAGAATGCTTTTAAGTCCAATGGGCACAAATACAGAGCAGGAGTTAAGGAGCAAATTTAGACACTCTGGTTACCAACTATTGGAATAAGTGAAGACAGACTGTGATGAATCAGTGGAAACTGTAAGATCAGGATTCTTCCTGTTCAACAGGGATTAAGCCTTGTGATCCAAAACTGCTGTACGTGACCACAGGAGTCCACTTTTGACTACAATCTTTATGATCTCTAAGTCTCCAGACAATATCACCTTCCCAAATCTAACAAATGGCAGAAATGCACAATCCAGCCACATCAGAGGAGCAGGGTAAACAGGGCAGAGCCATCATGGCTGGCATGGTTACACTGCATTATTAATGTGCAACCTGGCCTGCGCCTCCCCGTGTCTACATGGAACAGCTCTGTGCCATCAAAGCAAACCCAGTCCGAGCAGTTCTTATTGTCAACGTTTGAGCAAAATAAAATTTGATATTACCTTCAAGAAAAAACAACATGACACGATTTAAATATTCATATTTTAGTAATACGGAATGTTTTTATTACTAACACATGCAAAGAAAATATTGCAATGTTTATGCGAATATCACATGCTTTAATAAACAGTGATAGAAGTTCATATTTGTGTTCATTCTTGTTTCTAGAACAAACCTTCTGTGACCTTTCTGGGATGCAGAGCATTTTAGACCAGTGTTTATAAAGTTCATGGTTACCTAACAGCTTTGAGCTGGTATGAAGGCACATGGTGCAGAACGGGGACTTTATAAATTTTTATGAAAGATCAAAAGAAAGAAGGAAAAGAGCCAGCACCAAACATGCACACACATAATAGCAAATAACAAGGCTGAAGCTGTTGTGACCAACACTAACCCAAGGGCTTGGATGTTGAACTCTTATTCTGAGTGCCCAGAGAGGATGGAGTGAGGACCCTAACTTGGAATTTCCTGGCTGTCGTCAGTTCTGTTACAACTGTAACTTGTTTCAACATGTTTTCAGCTTTTAAATTTTTTCCCTCCTCCTTAATGTAGTCTAAACTAGACATAAAATGGAAAAAATGTACTATTTCCACTGATGCCTTTGACATCTGCTTCCAAGTGTTATTCATCACCACACAGTGCAACAATCTGAGAGCAAGTACAAGGTACCTTTTGGAAAAAGTGAGTCCCTGGGTTTGCTTCTCATAACAAAGCCTCCCTTTCCCCAAGGAATTGCAGCTCTTGGATGTCCACAAAAGAAAAGCACCACAGCCCACCTGCAGTCCTAGCAAGCAGTAGCATTAGCACTGATGATTTTAGGGTCATCACCTAAAAACCTCCCACCTCACAGATGGCAGAGGGGATGTTCCTTACTCCCTTTTTTCAAGCATAATTTCCAGTACTTTTTTGTAATCTATTCCCATCTCACAGTGGCATAATTCTATGCTCATGACAATTTTTACATACAAAGGAAAACACCAAAGAGAATTTCTGAAAGGATGAAGGTCCTGATGAGCATCTCTGTCATGAACCAGATGGCCTTGGGAAATCCACTTTGTGTGTCTGCAGTTGGCAGCAGCAAGGCTGCAAATACAACAGAAGACATCTACAATCGTGAGTTTGGCTTCCATCCCTATGGAATAGGGTTACCAATCCCCACAGCATCAAACTCTTTACATGGAAAGTACTGAAGAAAATGCAGTAAGAAAAAATTTGGGGCTAATCTTGCCAGCAAGTTCCCATCTAAATCACTGGGCTGACTTACAAAGACTTCAGGTAACTGCCATACTATTGCTATAACAAAATGAAGGAAAAAAATACCAGTTTTACTGGGAACAGAGGAACAATGGCTGAGCAAAATCACAATTACAATTAATTTTTTTCTGTACCAAAAATTCTATACAGAGCATAATAAGATGGGTATTAATGGGTCCCTTTCCAGGCCTTTTGTTTTACTAGATAAATTTGAAATAACCAGCAGCTGGGATTGGTTCTGTTGATATGGGTCCATCATGGCTCCATCAAGAAGGAACTGTTTATAGTTAACACTATTCTCCCTTTGAAATCTTCTCTATTTCCATACAAACTGAATTGTCCTTTGTTGAGTGCAGGCAATTAAGGATGATTCATATAAAAAAAGAAAGATCTGACTCTGCCCAATTATTTTTTTTTCTCTTGAAGATAATACTTGATTGCATGCTAATTCTAAGCAACATTTTAAAGGGGTAAATGACAGGAAAATTAAGGTTACAGTGATGTTTGTCATTGATTTTTACTCTCTGTACAGAGTTGTGATTACATGACGTTTTTGGCTTCATACTTTGACAGCAAAAGCAGGGAAGTGCAGGAAGAGATGTGGATCTCCTCTGCCATAGGCAGCACACTGAAACCAAGGATGTTCAGGGGGATTTTAATTTATCTTTTAAATACAAAGTATTGCAAACAAGTGATGGCAATTACCACTGGTAATTTCATAGCTCTTCACTTGCTGATGTGCACAGCAGTGAAATGAATTTGGACAATTTCTGGGACTAGTCATAAGTCAAGCCCCAAGCCCATGAACAGCTCGCTGCTCTGGTTTCACCCTGGTCCTGTGCGGGACACTCACACAAACTCTGCTGCCAAGACCTCAGCCAAGGGCTACAGAAATCCAACCAGTTATGCTCAATGTCACTCTTTTGAAAGAATCTGGGCTCTGACCTGGGGTGCAAATTAACTTCAGCATGCTCTCTACAAAGTGTTGACATGGAGACATTACTTAATTCTTGTACAGCAAGGGTGACTTCTATGGATCATTTAGGACTGTCAAAACAAACTGTTCTGTGACTAAGGGCTTGCTCCATGTGAGCTGTGCTTACAGAATTAAGTTCTTGGGGAAGAAACCAGGAGCCTGTTGCTCTTACGTCTGGGGAACAGGTCAATTTCAAATCTTCTAACGCAAAAATAGCGGGGTTTTTTTCAAGGAAAAAATTTGCATAAATATTCTGAAAAGAAAAAAGAGTGAGGGTGTTACAACAAAATAATTTTAAGTGCACTCTGAGGTGAACAGACTGGTCAAACAGAACAACAGCCACCACCTGTGCTCATTGTAGGGATTCCTCCTCCTTTGTATTCATTTTGAAGCAGTTTACTTATCTGTATTTGCTTTCCACTCACGAATAACAATTCCCTGAGCTGACAAATCCAAGTGTATTCCATTAGTCCTGGTGCTGTACTGACAGAGTGGCTGAATTCACAACAAGCTGCAGGGCAGGGACAGGTGCCTAAGGACAAGTACTGGAGTCAACACTGAAAACTTTGATATTTTAAAGGGCAGAAACAGGAGGATTTAATACTTTGCAGTGAGCAGCAGGAAGGTTTCTCCTCTCCCATGGTAAATACAACTCTCCTGCTAGCAGTTTCCAGGCAAACACCTATGAGTAAAGCTCATTCTGCAGTACTGATAGAAGATTTTTCTAGAAGACCTTACCAGATTTGAATAGAAGAAAGAAGGTGCTTGGCAAGGTGACTAAACATGGCAGCACATGGAACAGACTGGGAACTGGCAGATTTAGTGAATATCAATAAAAATTTTGGATCTAAACCCCCAAATAACTCACTTTGGTCCTGGCCACATTTCAAGGAGCAGGGAGAAAATTCAAATAAATAAGTATATAAAAAATTTGGACCAGACTAGCTGGCTGATGGGACGTTTTGGTTTTTCTCCCAGGAGACCCAGGTTGACGATGACTCTTTGACAGTGGAAGTACCTCATCTCAAGCACAGCTCTGCATTAAATCTTCCAGACAAGGCATTGCAGTGGCTTGAAATGCCCCTTGGCACACATGGATGCATTACACCCCGGGCCAGCCTGCAAAGGTCAAAATTCCCCTCTAGCTGTAGACAAAGAGTAGAGAGACATTTGCTAGGAACAAATGTATTTTGCTTATTAAGTCAGGTCCCTCCTGCTTTTGATACCTTTAAGATATCCACTCCTACAGCACAGATTAAATCACACAGGTCAGTGACTTCCTAATGGATATAGCACAGATCTAACAATAGNAAGAAAAAGTGAACATCATTCTTGACTATCAAGTTGCCTATAAAGCATGGCTGGACAAAAATGAAAACTTTCTTCGTGTTGCCTTTTAATGGAAATGTGATGTTTCATTTCTGCAGAGACTCATTATATAGGCTACAGAAAATGGAGCTCACCCCCAGATGTGGTGCTAGAACAGTTCTACACAATTTTAACAGGTGTTCATCCCAACAGGGTTTTGCAATCTACAACAATAGAGGCTCTCCTTAAAGAATCTCTTCCAGTGCACAGTTATCAGCATTTCAGCAAGTTTCAAAAATGTCTAACTCTGGAATTCTCTCACCCACTGGTTTTTATTCTTTTTCTTTGCTTAGAGCAGTGTGTTCCCTGCCTTCCTCTTACAAACACACCTCAGCCATCACTCTCTAAACCACACACCCCACAGTGCTTCAGCAGCTCCTCAGAGGTCAGTCACACCCAGATTTCTGACCTGTGCTCTTCTCAGGTCACTTGTACCCCTAATTNTCACCAATTCTCCAAACTGCATCTTCTTTTTACTCTGGAATATGGTGTCAAAAAGAGCCCTGGGACCAAAACTGCCCCCTACACCTCCCACAGAGCAGCTCTGCAGAGAGCAACACCAAAGCCAGGGTCTGTTTTTCACACAGGCAAAGGTAACTCTGCTACTCATGCCTCCAAAATACTCTCAAGTGCATCAGAAGAGACTCAAGGGAGTTTGTGAACTACAGTGTCAAGGACTAAGATTCTGTGCTTTTGAAAAGACCTGGGAAATTAGGAACAGGAGCACCACCATCTCCTTTAGCCATCTAAACCCTTTCCAAAGT
>WAAG01002370.1:23439-59987 GCA_013390105.1 Tichodroma muraria | reverse complement strand
AATCAGATTTGCATCTGATGCACTGCTTCCATCACTGGTATTCATAATTACGTGATCACAGAAGCACATATGCATCTTCTACCCACCAAGAAGAGGGTGCTCTGAAAATCAGCATCATGAAATTTACTGTAAGATGCCTTTATGCATCTTTGAGATGCAATTGAAAGGATTTACTGTTATGCTACAGTTCAGGTGTTAGTTAAGATTCTGGTAGGAATGTGAATTTTTTTTAAAACTTTTTTCAAAGTGAAACTTCGAAATATGTCCCCTTTCTTTGTACTGCATTGATAGTAAAGGAATGTGAGAGACTGATAGAGGTGGAAGAACCTTGAAGCAGCAAAAATGACACATTTTTCTTCTTTAAGATAATTCTGCTGTAAAGAAAAAGGATGGGGAGACACAGAATATATGCAACAACTGTTTTAAAGGTCTTGCTCTGGTCTGGATTAAAAAAATAAATTATCTGCCACTTAAAATCAGAATGAAAGTATTTTACCCAAAACACTTCAAAGCTCTGAGAGATAGCTAAGGAACACCCATGGCTGTTGATAAGAGGAATGCCCACAGTGGTGTCTGTGTGTATTTTAGTCACCAGGCTGCTGCTGTTCTTTCTAAGTCTGTTCAGAGTTCTTAGATTGATGGCCAGGAGTTCACTGCTGTGTTGCACACACACTGCTGGAGCCAAAGTGCATCTTTCATATGCAGAATGAAAGGGCTTTTTTGCTTGTGTTGTTAGCTTGTGTTACAGGTTCAACGAAACTGAAGCATTGCATTTTTGGCTGTCTGCTTTCATATCTTGGCTTGCAGTTGTTAAGGCTGAGACAAAACATGATCTAGCCTTGTATCACTGTCTTTCTTCTGTAGTTCAACATTTTTTTACACTTTAAAAGTATAAATTTACGAAAGTGGTACAGAGTTAAGTAAGATACAGATGTCTGTATAGTCCCTGAAGATCCTCAGTAACTTGCAAAGTCATGTAAAAGTTAATTATCATTCATGTAGGAATTATAAAAATGTAGTGCTTCATTGAAGGAAAAAAAAAATCATGACAGCCACAGAAATGTAAAATACAGTGACACCACGAGTTAAGGAACAAATGTTACCGAATAATATTGATTATTAAAAATGCCAACGAAATTGCCATTGATGAGGCATTAACCCTTCTTACAGCAGATGGTTGGATTCAATCAGTGATTGAGAAGCAGTTAACTGTTACAGAGTGTTGAAGTCAGACTTAGCCAACTGAACTGGTAGTGAGATTCTAAAAGCATGGTTAGATTTTTGTCAAATCTGCTCCATTTCCTGCTCATTGCAAAATGAAATGATACGTTGCTATTTGCTGATTCTCTTCATCTCTAACCCGTTTCCATTACACTGTTTTCCCATTTCAGGAGTTCTATGAACACACAAAAACACTTTGGCAGGATGAAGGTGTGAAAGCCTGCTATGAGAGATCCAACGAGTACCAGCTGATTGACTGTGCACAGTAGTGAGTATTGCTGCACTCCACTGCACGTGGCTTCGTGACTGGGGAATGGCAGTGCTTCGGTGTCCTGATGCTTGCTTTCCCTTATCCCTGCAAAAGGAATGTGTGGTGCATAATGAATTCTTGGTGTTCAGCTGTTCAGAGAGGTGGGACAAACTGGTGTTCAGTTAGACAACATCTACATTGAAAACTTCACAGGTGCTTTCAAAAGGTGTTTCAAAAGGCTTTAATAACTGTCCCCTTAATGAGGGGACCAAGGCCAAATTTCCTGTCTCTTCCACTTGACCCATCCTTTCCAGGTGTCAGCTTCAGGTGCTGCAGCAAGTTTTCAGTAAGTTGGAGAGAACGTTGGTAGGAATTAAACCTGTTTGTCACTTTGGTTTCTAGTGCAGTTTATTTAACTGGAAACAAAGAGGTGGGAGTGACAATCATGGGAAGCAGCCTGTGATCAGTCACCAGAGTTCTGCTTGTGTGCCTTCATGCCATATCTGAGAAAGAGTCATTCTCTTCTGGTATTTATACTGCTGGGATAATTAGTATTGTCTTAAGAGTCTGCTGCATGTTTGCAGTTACTTATCACATCCAGCAATGTACTGTGGCTCATGATCGTTTATGGCAAGGTGCTCGAGTTAATTGTGACCATTCCTGGTAATTTTGCTGTGCATACTCAAGAATTGCAGGACTTAAATTTGAAATATTAATGGTTAAAACTGTTCTCTGTTAGTTTATATTCTCTCTACTTCTTTTCGAGAAGCTGAAATAAGGTTTAATGGTCAAGAAAAGGAAGGTTTCTAATTTCATACAATGATGGCAACTGCAGTTTGTCTAATACTGCATGTCTTAAAAAACATCTGATGAAATAAAATCTGTAAGGTTCTTCTTTTGTTTGTTTGTTTAGGAAGACTTAAAGGTAAATCAACAATTAGCTCTGTTTGAAAAGAGACAAGAGAGATAATTTTACTATGCCTTGCACAGCTCCAGGTCTGTAGGAGCCTCTTTGAAGTTTTGCCATTGTTTCCAGAGTGAATTTGTTTGATGTGTAGCGATGTCTTTTGCATTAGGTGACTCATGTTTGATCATTTGGCACGGAGCTTTTTGCAAGTTCAGTTGCTACAAAATAAAAAAGGACAAAGATTTTCATTTTCAGACAAGCATCCAGTAAATTTAGTGTTTCTAGTGTAAAGTTGATACAAGTGAGGAAAAGCTGGGTTTGTTTGTGGTTAGTGTTTGTTAATAGCTTCTGTGCTGGGAAGAAGGAAATTGTTGAGCACTAAGAGGGTTTTAGGTTGCCCTTTTTCTGTCCTGAATGCACAGAAGAAAGCCGAAATTCTTATCATCCCTGGACATTGACTTTTTCCATGGATCAGCAGGGGAGGTGGCCCTAATGATGGCTTTACCATCCTGCTCCATCTAGTGGAACACTTAATTCTACATCATGGACTGTTGAGCCAAAAATAAACTTTGAACATTGCTGACAAATTAGATTTTTTTCTTCCCCCTAAAGAAAATAAAATAAAAATTGCTGTTTCCTACTAAAAGTATTTAATAATTCTAATATTTATTCAATATGATAGTAACATATATGACACTATAGTCTTGCAGAAGGAGCTTTCTAATTGTTAATTTTGATAGTTCTTGTCCTTTCTGGCATTTTTGATCATGCATTGGTGCTGTTTTTAATAAAAGAATATGCATAGTAGGAGTTTTTTAATGGCAAAATATTAACTGGGAGGTTAATGTCACTTTCAAATGCTGAACTTGTTTTTATCACATTACATTTTCAAGGGACCTAACAAAAATTCCTTCCTATAAAATCTGACTTATTTGATACCTTTAAATTAACCTGGTGAGCACACACTAACAAAAATGTGACAAAGGCAAAATACAAAATGTAGCTGAGATTTATTAAAGGAGGGCTATTTTAATATGAATGTGCAAGTTACTGCTGTTAGCAGTAGTAGAAGTTAAAAGAGAATAATGAGTAAACTCTGTTGGGGTTGTCCATCCTTCCAGAGAGGAGTTTTGGGTTCTGAACACTTTTCCCCTTTTGGAGTCCCCATTTAAAACCAGAAAGTTACACTGGAAATGGGAGATGGAAAAAAAGTGGCTATTCTCTTTCAAGATCAGTCTGGCTTCCAAAAATCCTTTCTTGCTCTTGAAAGTTGAATAAAATCCTAACTATTAATGGATTTTTTTGCTCAGTGATTTGCCTTAAAATTTTAAATGTTTCTTGTTCACAAAAATTAGCTTCTTAGAGTTGTTTGTAAAAAAAATTAATTCTTTTCAACTGTCATTTTTTGAAGGCTGAATCACTTAGTGCAAAGTTTGTCTTGATACGGACTTATCTGATATTCTGAATTTTTTAAAAAATGAGGTTTTGTCAGCGTTGTGACACAGTTTTATACAGGAAGCTTTACGAGGAGATTTCTGCCGAATATTTAAAAATCAGTTTTGCCTGTCTTTTAGCAGTTCTGCTTTCCAAGGATAAAAGCTGGTTCTACATGTAGTCAGCTTAGCTGTAGTCCAGGAGAAGGAAGGGCTTTCCAGGATTTAGGGATGGAGAATCTGGAAAAGAAAGATGCTGGAGAGATGGCAGCTTAAATTCTGCAGAGTTTGTGCTGAGGAAAGATGGGAATTTGCTGATGGGTCAGGAGCTCTCCTGGGTGGACAGAGCATGAGGAGAAAGCCACTTTATGCTGCATGTTCATTCCCGAGAAAGTGGGAGGAAATTTAATTCTCAATGTTTTATCTCCCTAATTCCAGTGTAGGGGTTTAGAGTCCAAAAATGGTGGTTTTCACCTGTTCTGGAGCAGTAACTTTAAATGTACAGTGCTTCCTTCTGCATCTCTACAACTTTCAGTGTCTTCCCATAAGAAGTGACATTATTACACTCTTATTGTTGCTGCGTTGAGTCTCTTACTGTGTTGGCTGAGAAAAGGCAACTTTACCAAAAACCATCCTGGTACTTTACAGGTACCATCCTGGCTTCCCATTTCCCTGCAGCTGTGATCTTTGGAGGTGTGAAGCTGGGAGGCCAGGCCAGTAACCTCATCTCCTGGAGAGCCCTCCTGGTATCCTGCCCTGTATCCTCAAGCTCACTGGCTAAATGGAAATGTCACTTCAGAGGAGCCCTGTTCATTTTGAAAGACTAGCTGCCTCTGCTCATCGTGAGCTTTACTGTACTTCCTGCCCAGGCATATTTTACAGTCTTGAGAGGCAGAGAAAGGAAAGAAGGCTTGTTTCCCTTTTCTTAACTACCCTTACTAAGAAGTCAGTTTCAATTCTGCATTTAGAGCAGCACGGTCTGTGACATTGTCACCAGTTTGCCTCTGTATTTCAGTGGTGAGGAGGGAGCTTTATCTGTGAGGAGACCAAATTTCATTGCTCTTGCATCTTGCAGGGATGTACACAGAGTGTTTGTATGAAGCTGCCATGTGATCCTGCTCTTGCCTAATAATAAACAGAAGACAGAAGTATCTAGAATACAGAAAATCCCAAACAGTGTTAAATTATTTGCCGTCCTTCGCATTATCTGTCCTGAAGGCACAGGGTCGCATTTTATTTAGAATATATTACTTATTTTTAAAAATACAGGAGCCATTTCCACTGTGATGTGCCAAAGCCTGTTTGTCAAATCTGCCTTCAGTCAAATACAAACAGCACGATCTCTTTGAAGTGCTGTTGTTGCCAATGCTTCTACCTCAGGTTTCATTTGAGCAGCTCTGGTTTTCAAGCCTCACGAATACCCAGCAGACAGTCAGAGTAAGCAGGATGTGTCCCCTAGGAATGTGCTGTTTGTGGCATGAGGACATGAAGGGTGCCCACACTGTCCTGACAGGTCCTGCCCAAAGCCTCTGCACGGCCTGAAGAAACCTGCATTGATGTCAGGAGCCTTTGGGTTAACTATTCAGCAAATTAAGAGCAAAGCCTGGGCACTACGTGAGCCTTCCAGTGCTTTTTCTAGAGCTCCTAATATTAGGCTGTGCCCACAGATCCCTGAATATTTGCTTCAGTTAGCCTTGGCCACTCGTTTGATTTTGTGCTTCATTTTACGCTGCGCGTTCTTTGCGAATCTCCTCGCTGGTGCTTCCTGGTTTTGGCTGGGGTGGAAAAGGAAATAATGTGAGAGACAGTGTCTAGAGCCCGTTTCACACCCTGCCATGTCAGGAAGGGCTGGAAGCAGCACGAGGGAGCCCATTCTCACGCTATTTCCTGCCGCCCGCTCCTCTCTGCGCTGCCATTTCGGGGAAGGAGAAGGAGCGGGGAGGAGGCTCTGGAGGTGCAGAGTCACGTTTCTGGAACTCCAGCACCAGCAGTGCCTCTCTGATACCTTGAAACTGTGCCAGGCTCCTCCAGAAGGGCTTTATGAGGAGTATTTTTTAAGATGTTTGTTTTTAAAATACTTATCAAAGAAAGGCAGGGAGTGCAGCGATTAGCCGACTGCTGTGCAGGGCTGCTGAAGGATCAGCACATGTGGACACACAGGCTTTTTAATTTCTGATGTTGTGAATTCTTTATATTTTTATTAAGATTTATGGTGTGTTTTATTTCTGGATTTGCAGACTTGTAGAGAGCAGTTAAGAGCCCCAATCTGTGTACTTAATGATTTTCTTCCATGTTGATTTCTCTTCATGACAAAGTTCCTTTCATGGAACAGGTAGTAAAGTGTGTTTGCTCAAAGTCTCACCTTTTTAAACAGTGCCTGATTTATCAGGGGTACTACTGTTAGTCTAGTTTTTTATCCATATTATTTATTACCTTTTTTTTTCCTTTTACTTTCTTTCCATTCAATGTGATTTTGACAGAGTGGTTTCTCTTGTCTTCAGCTCCTCTGAGTGCTCACATTCAACGAGACAGGAATTTCCCTGGCCCATATTCCTGGCATACATGAGCTTCTTACGGACAGTGACAATTATATTGTTAAACGTTCCCATGAAGAAGAACGATATTCATGTCCCCTTTTGCTGGAATAAAACTGATGAGCTTGCCTACTGCTGTGTGAATTCCTTGGCAAGCCAAAGAGTAGACCCAGATCATCTAACTCCTAATTTTTGGTCTTGATTACAAAATCCACGTTACTCTATTCCAGAGTGCTTAGAGATAACTGAATTGGGGTCTTCTCCCTGCTCATCTTCAGCTTGAGGGAATAGAAGATCGTGTTTTAAACGAGGTTAAATTTCAATTAAAAAAAATACAGCCCAGGCTATATATTTTCTGTAGTGCAGTGGGGTATTAGGTGTATGATGGGGAGCACAGTAACTCCTGTCTTTGCATGACTTCAGTGAAGTCACTACCAACAGCACAAGTCCAAAAAAATAATAGCTGAATTATACCCAGCTGCTCCACGTGCGTGCCCTGTCTTGCTGACTGTCAATAGCAGGGATGTGCCTGCTGGCAAGTGCTCTGAAAACCAGATTACCTAAATTTAGCCAATAAATGGATTATGAATCCAGCACATGTTCCCACTCTTGTCACAACTAATCATAAATTCATAATTTCAAGCTACACTCAACCCCAGATAAACTCCTCTGTCTTCAAAATAAATTACATCCCAGTATGAAGCAAGATAAACCAAAAGGTGTCCTGGAATAGGTTGCTTGAATGTTACGAATTAGGTGCTCCAATAAGGGAGATACAAAGTTCATGGGCCATAATGACAGAAAGACCTTTACAAATCCAAAATGGGAATAATTGAAGAAGTCATACCACAGCTTTTTGGGTCTGTGTGATGCCCATTGCATCATCCTGAATTATTGTCAAGGGGTTTAACTGTTTGCTTCAGGAATCTGATTTCTGCCTCCACTTTCACTCCCTTAGCCACTTCCAGCCCCTGCATTCACTGCCTTCATTCATCTGCTGCTTTTATTTCTCCTCTGTTCCACACATCTGTGAATGTGCCAGTTCCTTTCTGGCCTTTGGCTGCAGATGCAACTTCCTTTCCCTGCCTGGTTGTAAATATTGAGGATTTGCCTTCAGCTGGAGGCAGGGCTGACCTGGTTATAGAGCATGAAAAAGCTGGGTTGGAACTTCTTCCCCAGTTTCTTGACACAGTCCTGCGTCCAAATACTCAGACTTCGCCTTTTAGTTTAAATGCATCACTTGCTAATGCCTGCAAGGGTTAAGGATAAGTCTAGTGTTCATGGATGCCTGATTCAGTGGAAATGGATGTTTTATATTTGCTTTCACGTGTGAATGGATTTGCTGTCACAACAGCTATTTCTTTGTTTCAGACAAAATTCACATGCACAACATTTGTTCAGAGTAGGCTTGCACTGGATCAAGAGTATTTTTCAAAGTTTGGCATGAATGTTAGCATTTTTTTTAAATAAAATTTGTCTTTAAAAAAGTAATTTTTTCTGAGACCATTAGCAGATGTCCACATGATTTGGTCAGTAGATAGCTGTGCTCCTCTAACTGAGGAGTTTAATTTTGAATGTCAGAAGAACATCAGGAGAGTGTAATGAAGGCAGGGTTAGATAACAAACTTACTGACATTTTAGTTATCTGGAGGAGGATACTGGAGTGGAGTCCAGGGTGTAGTTCACTCAGGATGTATCTCCATTAATATTTTACTTTATTAGTCGGCTTTGAAATCAAAGTTGTTATTACCAAAGAATGTAAATGTATAAGTACTGCTGTATAAACCTAAGAGTGATGCATCTTCAGAAGGTAATTCTGTACTAAAAGTATTTGGCTACAGTCCAGAATTCCGCAGACAAAGTTCTTTAGCCAAATTTCCTAATGGGTGGCCTATACCCATAATGTTAATTAACAGAGTTAAAAATAATTCAGTAAGGAGAAGAATGGATTCCTTGTTATTAGTGGTAAAAATGGCAAATTGTGTTGTTTGATAAAGAATATTATGCTTGCATCACCAAGTGATTTTAAACATACAGATAAAGGACAAAATATGCCTAATCCCAGGGATTTCCATTTCCAAAAGAGAAAATAAAGTAATCTTGAGCTTTTTTTTTAAACAAATGTCAGATGCATATTTTTGTAATTGCTTTCAAGTCTGTTTGGGCTCAGTAGTGTCTGGACTTCTTAGTCAACATATTTCTGATACCTGCTCAGGCTTCTGCTTTGTTTTTTGTGGTTCTGTTCTCTGCAAACCTACAAATGCAAATGTAGTGGAATTTTTTTGTGGGTGAAGGGAAAGTGTTGCAATGCAATACAGCAGGAGATGGAATATAAGCCAAAACCTTTGGTTAATTAAACTCTCACTAATTTCTGCATTTTAATGGCAACAGGTTCCTCATTCCTTCCCACTGTAATTTCTTTCCATCCTCAAAAGCTTTTGTTGTGGTATTAAGTTATAGTGCAAGTGAATATGGTAGAAATGTATGAAAAAATATATTTTGTCCACTGAGGCTTTTGGAGGAGGTGCTGTGAATATTGTGTTGGTCTCTTGCTCTGTTGGTAGGTACAAGTTTGTAATAGAATGAGAATTAGTGAGCAACAGTGGCTCTGCAAATTGTGTCTAAAGCTAAACTGACCTGGGGTTAGTGCTGCAAAAACAGGTCCAGAGTTGCCACCCTGAAAAGTGTGTTACCAGCTTGTAATCCAGGAGATGTGTAGGGTTGACTTTTTTGATTGATTGATTGACTGATTGACTGATTGATTGATTGTGAAGTTTTTGGACTTCATAAATTATTTTCCATGTAATCAAAATGACCAATATTTTTCAAACAACTTAATAATATATTAGTAAAATTAAAAAGATGTCGTGTGTATTCACAGCCCTGACTCAACGTGCAATATGTTCTGAGCAATTTAGCAGTGTTGTTATAGGCAAAATAATGTATTTAGAGAAATTAATGTGTTGCATTGTTCGATAAGATCATTAAATGCAGCTACTACCACAGCATTACTACACAATCCTAGTTTTCTTCCATGTTTGTAAAGATTAAGAAAAATTCAAGAGGCTGGATCCTCACTAGTAGAAACTCTCTTGAAGCAGATGATGTTAAAACTTTCCTCCTTTGAGTGAATTCATTAACAACAGGCTTCACAGGTATCTCTGCTAGCCTGGATTCCGTGGTGCTCTGCTGAGCTGCCTTTCATCCTGCCAGTGGTGCCACTCATTCCTGGAGCGAGGGGATCTCAGCAGGGCAGGAAACACCGTGTTGGGCAGAGCTGAGCACACCCTTGGTGCTTCTACTGAGGACAGGCCCCGTGTTTGATGGGGTTTGACACATGCTGAGAATCAGACAGTTGGCAAAGCTACATAAATGCAAAAAGCTCCAGATCCTTGGGTTTGGCTTTGCTGTACCTAATTCTCGCAATGATATTCCTTGTTTTTCTGTATTTTTAATTTCACAGAGAACATACGTTTTTTTCTAGTAAGGGAAGTGCAACAAATTCACCCTAAAAGTAACAGTTTACTGCAGGTGAAACTTCTGTAACTGCATTGCTCAAATGTTTTGAGAAAATTGGAATGAGTAAAATAGTAGATTGTTGTGTACACAGTAATCCAAGACAGGTAGTGGTCAGTCTGAACTGGGAATGAATGAATGAATGTCATAAATGAATTGGCCAGAATCAAGTAGCTTGAGAAGTTAAATAAGAGGTGGAATTGTGACTTTAAACTCTGTAAGTTTGTCATGCACCTCAGCTGTATTAGACTTCTGTATTTATTTTTTTTTCTTAAGTTTTACCAATTAATATAGAAAATATGCTCAGTTTTACCATAAAATTCCCATAAGCTTATTTTAAAGCAGAGCAAATGACATCTTGACATGTGAGTATCGGATTTAATGATACAGCAGTGTTGGATTGCTGTACTGGTGAAACACCGTAGCTGTCAAATGGTGAGAATCAATCCAAGCAACTCTTCCAGCTCATAGTAGTTCCTGAGAATGAATTTTCACTCCCCCTCCCTGGCCCTTGCAAGGTCCCTTTGTGCAAACAGAGAAAGCCCTGAACAAGGTTAGTTTTGAGCTGCGATTCAAACAAACAATTCAGGGTGAGAAACAAGCAGAATAAAAGACTTCCACAGGGGCTGGAGCAGCCTTCCCTAGGAGTCCCTTCTGCCAGGAGGAAGATCTGCAGGCACAAAATATAGTTTTTTGTATTTACAAAATACAGGGCAAGCTATAAATAAACACTTGAGGGAATGAGGAAGAGCATGGCATGTGTCGCATCATTTTTGCATGGCCCGTGTAAGGCCGGAGTGTCGGTCCTGGGTGGCTTCTGTGTTTGGAGGGTTGGGAAGCTGATGTGGGATTCAGTGCTGGACTGGCTGGGGAGCCTGGCAGGGGACCCCCAAGTCTGGCTGCTGTGGAAGCCACAGAACACGCTGCTGCAGCAGGACAGGGCTGCAGGAGTGATGCGTGTCCCTGGTGCTCCTGGAGCAGGTGTGACCAGTATTTTTAGGATTTTGCAGTTCACTCGCCTGGGTGGGTTGGGTGCTGAAGCTTTTTGCCTGACCTTGGGAGCTGCTGTTTCTGGTGTTCCCCGGGAGCAGGCACAACAGCTTTTGGAGCATTGGGAGGGTTTTGTGAGAGCTCTCACAGCTCGGCTGCATTGCTGCAGAAAAGGAGCATCTCAAGATTACAGGATGACAATTAGGAGAATACTTCTATCAAACTTAAGATGTAAAAAGTTACTGTAAAACCTTATTAAAGACTTTCTTTAGAAAAGGAAGTAAAAGCAACCGTGTTCCAAACGATGGAAGGCAACAGAAAATTCCTGATCCAAGGATGAGATTAGGCCAGTACATTTGCTGGTACAATGTGAAAGCAGCCAGGTTCGATTCCCAGTTTTTCCCTGGGCTGAAACACTGCAGATACATCACTGCCAGTCCTGGGGAGAGGGAGCACTGCATGCTGCTGACTTGCACATTCTCCCCTTCGTTTTCCTCTTCTGTGAGCTCCACTGTTCGGTGGTAGCCAAAGCATTTCCTTCACTGGGGGGGACTTCAATTTAAATTTCTTTTGTCTGGGTGCTTGCCTGCAATCCCAGGTATTGCTGAAGTTACTGTTTTTTTAGAGACCCCTGACAGAGATGTCTGGAGGACATTTGGTATAAATTTACCAGCAGGCTCAAAAGTTTATTGAGACCATGTGCTTGCATACAGAGAACATGGCTGTAAAATCCTAACTTCAGGAGGGGCAGGCTGAAAATTAAAAAGTAGATTAAGCTCATATTGGGTGAAGAAATTCTCAGACCGAAGCTGAGCTTCAGTAACTTTAAATACTGTATTTTTAGTATGTGACTAAGTTCTAAATAAACTGAAAGAAATTGCTGGCTAATTTTATATGTGATTAAGAGTAATTTTGTAGCAGGATGTCATTGATAGGCTTTGTGATTTTGAACTGATTACTCTGTAGTATATTACACATAGATTTTGTAGCTGAAACGTGTTAAAATAAGTTGTTACAGTTAAATATAAATCTCTGTTAGCTATATATGTATTGTGGTGCACTAATTAAGTCTCTGAGAAGGATATGCACCAATAAAACTAAATTGTAATATGTTCTTTATGGGAGTGAGGGGTTTCTGGATGAGAATTTACACTTGAAAGGTGTTGGCTGCCCAGTAAATTTTCATTGAATGCCTTGGGTACTCTGCAAGGTTCCCCTTCCCCCAGAGGGCTCATGCAAAGTAAAAGCTGGCAAAGGACTATTTTTAGGAAGCCTTCTGCAGCTGGGGGAGGGAAGGAGCCTTGGCTCCTGCACTGCTAAGGGAGCGTGGTGCTGGCAGGAGCCACATCCAGCCCGGGTCAGGTGGCCAGGTCTGCTGTGGGATCTTGGCTGAGAGATTTGTGTTTTTCAAAAAAAAAGAAAAAATCCTTCTGAACCCTAAGTAATTTTTATAAATGAATGAAAATAGTGATATATGGACAAAATCACCACAACTGTAAAACTGCCTTGTTGGTTTGTTTGTTTATTGCCAGTGTTGGTAATACTTGCAGATTTTCTGAGGACCACAGTGGCAACCAGTTCTGCTGTTAAGGTACCTAAGAGGGACTTTAATTACACATTTATAATGTTACAAGATCAGGAGGTGTGTGAAGGGACTGTGAAGCTTTGTGTTTGGCGAGACAATTTTCTTACACTGCTTCATAAAGTGTGGCTGTTCTCTGGTTATTCTTTCATCAAACTGAGTCTCAAGAGCGAGCCTCCTGATTGTTGTTTTATTTTGGTGCTTTCATTAGCCCTCCCTAACATCACTATGAAGAAGAACAGAGTTTGCAGTTAAGGTGTGTAGACTCCTTTTCTTCCCTGGGTTGGAATGGCTTCTCCTGGTTTATTCTGGAGGACTCCCTGTTCACCTCTGTCCCAGGGAGCTGAACTGCTTTAGGAGTCGCACATTTTGTTATTCAAGGCCAGGCTTGAGTGAAACAAAGTTTCCCCGTTTGTAAACTGGTGTTTTGATACAGCTCTTCAAGAGGATTATAAAAACTCACATCTGAAAAAACCCTTGGGTGATTTTGGATAGTGTGAGGTTTTAAGTGAAGTCATATGAATGAATGGTGATCAATCTTTTGTGGTTCTAATGCCAAGAAGTATTGTGAAGTCATCAAGAATCTTGATCAAGATCTTGTCATCAAGATTCTTGATCTTGAATCTCACGATGAAGTGGTTTGGCGGAAGGGGTGAGAGGATGGCTTTAGAGATCTCCTGTTTTACCATGATATATTCCCAAAATGGGCATTCCAGACTCTAGGATCTTACTATGTCTCATTAAAATGCAGATATTAGTACATTATATGTGTATTTTCAGTGCTAACTCTAATTCTCTACCCTTGTCATTCAAAATTTGTTTCAAAAATAAGGTGTGTGGTATGTACGAAGTGTGGAATAGTCTTATGTGAGGCTGAAGTACAACAGAGTCATTAGTGCCACAGTGTGTTACCAAGGGAAACAGTAATTAAAATGGCCAGTTTTAAAAAGCTTTTTGGAGAAGAACATGTCAGGTTATAACTTGCTTTATTGTGATTAATGTGGCTGTTTCAGTAAATTTGAAAATACCAGAATTCCTCTGTGCTCTCTCAGAGCTCTTTGCTAGGTGGGATCCTTGGCCCTTCTCCACCGCTCCTGGAGCACTTCCCTCTCCACCTCTCTCCCACAGAGCTGAGCTGCTCTGTGCCCCAAGCAGTGAGTTATCATTTAGGGCTCTCACCAGTTCCCTCCAGACCGTCCGGGCTCCGTTTCCCTGCCCTCCCCGCCGTCTCCTCTCCGGGCGCGGTGGAATCGTGCAGCTGCGCCGAGCTCAGGCACAGAAAACAGCACGAGGCAGGACTGGACAGGTCAAAGCAGAACTGCTTTCATTAGACTAAAAAAAAACCCCAACCAAACCCCAAGCCTGGCCCTCAACCAACTTTTAGGATCAGAAAGGTGTTGAGCCATTTCCCAGTTTCAATCTGATTGGAGCCGAGCCTTGCAGACGCTTGGGAAGCCGGAGCTCCACTGCTGCTTAATTGCTTCTTGTTTTGAAGGATAATTAGGAACTTTACTTAAAAATAGTAACTTTAGTTTTCAGTCCATTAAATTTGTCACCAAGATAATTTCATTAGACTCCCAGCTGTTTTCTTATTGGAATTGTGAACTAAAAATAGGTGGGATTTCTGCTGTTGTGTGCAGAGGCTGGTACCTCCATTTCAGCTCTAACTTTCCCTAATGATGTGAAATGTGTTTGTTTCCCTCAGAGCTTTCTTCTGGGCTATATTTCAGAAAGTCCTGCTAATTATGCCAAAGTTGTGCACTGTGGTTTTCTGATAAAGTCACGTGCCTGTGAAGAATATGAAGCTGATTTCCCTCAAGACAAGTTTTACAAATGAAAGATTGATGCCGCACCCAGTGCATTTTTCTTTTTCACCAGTCTGCAAGAGATGTTTGTAGTAGTTGAACAAATACCTTTTAAAAACAAACACTAATGAACACAGGTTTGTTACTATTATTATGAGGGGTGTGATTTACTCTCTCAGTTCAGTTCTCATGAGCAGTCCCTTTGTTGTGCATAATTGAAATCACAATGTAGATTGTGAGATAATGTGACAATTACCGTGTTTATATTGTGTGAAACACAATGTTTTTTTGAAACAAACCTCCGTAATTACCAGAATCTGTACAAGCACATGCTGCTTTTATACATACGTGGTTTACAGGGTGAATCAGGTTGTAATATCCATGTTCAAGCAATGCTTTTTTTTTTTTTTTAAGTTCTGAACTGTTTCACATTTATTCCTGACATCCACACCACAGGGCATCATAATGGATTAATGGTGGACATGCAGAAAGCTGAAACAGATTTTTCTCTGCAGTTAGGTCTGTCTGTGTAAATGTATGGCAGTTTCCCTGCATACTTTCTTAGAAACCAGTAATCACTGGATCAGACAGAAAGGGTCTGGTTGGAAGAGACCACTGAGGCCATCTAGTCCCACCTCCCTGCTCAAGCAGGGTTCCCTTCAAGCACCTTTCTCAGGGTTTTGTCCAGACAGCTTTTAAAAGGTTGCAATTTTTGACTGTGATGTTAGTCAAAGGTTTTTTTTTTCCCTTGGCATACGTTTTTACTATAACTCCACTGAATATCTGCAGGTTGTGCTGATAAAAATGAATGTAGGTAACAGGAGGAAGTTCTGGTGCAGAGCAGTGTGGGGATTATGGGGTTTTTTTTAAAGTCTTGGTGTTTGGAGCCACAACCAAGAAAGTCAGTGACCCAAATTTAAATTATATAGGCTCTAAGGGTTTTTTTCTTCCCTCTCTGTTACCTTTAAGCAAAGAAACCAAAAATCCTAAGGTATGTTAGTAAAACAGGTCTCTTCAATGGAAGTGAGCTCATTCAGAGGGGGGAAATTTTCTTCCTTAATTAAAATGAAGGATGTGCTTATCTGCAGAAGTACTCCAGTGATGTTCCCTCAAAACCTGTATTTAGATGCAGTGTGTAATTCTGGCACGGTTTATTAGCATCTCAGATCTTTTTTAATTTTCTCATCTGCTTGTTGGCAGTCTGTTGCTTGGACTTCCTGTGCGCGTGCGTTCCTACAAAGCAGATAACTGCAGTTTTACAAGCTGGAGCTAAACGTGGGTGGGATGGCGTGAGGGAAAAGTGCTGGTTTTGAAAGCTCTGCACCTGTCACTAGTTTTGAGCATCACCATCCGTGCAGGGCAAGCCAGTGTGTGTGTGTGTGCAAGATGCTGCAAAAATCTCTTAGGCAGCAAAATGTAGAAGAAAAGCAGGAGTGGCTATATTTAGGAGTCGCATATTATTAACTTCTGTGTAATGTACCAGTTGCTGTGCTCAGACACCACTTTTTTGTGGTGAATTAATAATCTGCTGCTGAGGACAGGAAGTGGAGTTGAAGTGCTGTTGTGGGATAAAAGCTGTTTCACATATGGTTATGGTGTTTATAGGCTGTGTATGTATAAATAAGCACCTGATACAGGGTAGGTGATGTAGGAACACACCTCCCTTTCACCAGAACCTGTGAGTGTTCTCTGCAGACTTTCTCCTGACCCATCTGATCTGAGTCTCTTCCACCTTGAAGCCTTTGCTGCTGTTCTTAGTGTAAACCATGATCCGGAAACTCTAATTATAGTAAAGCAGAACAAATGGAAATCCTGGAATTGTCTCCAGCACTCTGGAATCACATAGTTGGCCAGTTGCAGGTATCAGAGCAATAGGTGAGCCAGCCCAGGATTGTTCCCCTGGAGCTGCCTCTGCTTCCCAGCACAGCTTTGAATTGCACATTTATTTCCAGATCTGTGGGCTGGGACTGATGGTCACTGAGTTTTAGGCATATATTTGAACCTAGACTGCAATCTGAAGGGTACTGTGCATCATTTAGTGCTTCTTTAGACGTTTTAAGAGGCTTGCTGGGTTTATGTCTCTTTGCAGAATAACTGGCTTGGATATTGGGCAGCCAAAAACCCCAGCTGGGGCTTAACAAATGTTGATGTGGGAATAAGCACAGTATTTGGGGAAGAGAAATACCATCTTAGACCCCTTCTCATCTTTCCCACTGCAGTAATTATACCCATGGTTTTTAGTGTCTTTTTTAGTTCAGTTCTTCTCCTGAGACTGTTTAAATGTTTCTTTCATGTAGAAGAGGAAATTTGTAATCTGTTAATGAGTAATTTAGGTTTAGGTTTTCATCCATTTGAGATGCAAACATGAGACACTGCCCTCTGCAGACAAAGAGATGGTGAAGATGTGCATGTCTACTGGAATCGTGGCTTTTAGTCATCCAGTGGATTTTGGGGATTTTTTGGAACTTCAGTGGATACTTTGGGCTCTTTAGGTTTCCCTTTTTTGGATTCCCTGCTGCCTGGCTGTGGTTGAGTGCACTGGGGTGGGGAGTCCACCCACTGGTGGTGCAAAAATGAGCTGTTATTCATAGCTCTGTGATACTTTCTTTTCAGTGTAATAAACCAAAAAAAGGCATAAGCCAGTATCACTGGAGTTTCAGAATTAATGCCCACTGAGTTGAAGTTCTCCCCCACGTCCTGGTGGTTGTTTCATGCTCCCTGCACAGGCAGAGCTCACTGCACCATTTTGTACTTGCTTCACGATGACAGGGGGTAGAGTCTTCCTTTCTCTCTTTGTTCTCTTTGCCCCCATCCCTGGAGAAAGGTGGGACTGGAGTTAAGGTTTCCAGAGCACGTGGCAGGAATTGAAATTGAGGGGTTTTGTCCAGGGTGGCTCAGCGCAGAGGTTCTCTCCAGCCTCGGCCAAAGGGTGGTTTGTGGTCATGGCTCTGGCACAGGCTGGGAGCACAGAGAGCTCTCCCAGGTGTGAGAGAGGGATGGTGCTCTGGGAGAACATTCCCTGCCCACGCTGTCCCAGTCCTTGGCCTCTGTAAAGTCTGCCAACAAGGAGGCCAGTGAGGATGCTGAAGGGGGTGGTGTGTCTGTGTCACCTCTGGCACCTCCTGAATCTTAATTCAGGAATTCAGTCTTAATTCTTCTGAGTATAAGGTTCCACCTCAAGATAGAACCGTGCCTTCTGCTGCTGAGGGCTTTTGGGGTTGTAATGCTGAAATCATTATGTTCTGTGAATAATACATTTAGTAATGGTTTAGGTAATTACAACACTTTTCTATAGGTAATAAATAGAGTCAGTAGAGCTAGTCCACAAGAACTAATTCCACCTGAAGCAGCCAAACGACTTCCTCATTTTAACATTACAGAACAAGCTAATTAGAGGATAAGGGATTTTAAGAGCTGTCCCAAAATTTCCTCATCCCCCACCCACACCCCTCACTCCAGTCCTGGTGTTTTGCAGCCCCTCGCTGCTCCTCTGTGAGTCAGGGGCTGCCGTGGAAAACCTCCCTGAGCCGAAACCAGCGATGTGTCTCTTCCCTGAGAGAGGGAACAGGCAGAGGTTGTGCCTTGTCAGGGATTTTGCCTTTCCTGTGCACACTCCATTCTGAATTCTCTGTGACCCCAGCATTAGAAGCGTGCTTTTGTCCGCATGAAAAAACACAATTTGCAAATGTTAGAATATGTTTTGTAAATACAAAGTCTATCCTACTGTGTTTCACAGACATTTGAATGACTAGAGCTTTTAGTACTATTTTAAGGTCTTTTATAGCCAGCTGTGTCTTTTGAGAGGTGAGATTTAAAGTTCATGTTTTTGTAATGATTTAAATTCTGTTTCAGAGTGAGTTGAGTCAAGTTAGGTCAGTGGAGAACAGAGAGGGAAGGGCCAAAGTATTTTATTTAAAAGATTCTAAAATGGCTTGTCATGTTCCTTGTTAAATTAGGGCTATTTGTGAGTGTTTGTAAAGCCACATTATTCTGCGACATGTCCATTTTAATTGCAATAATAATACTATTAATAATAATACCCAAATGCTGTTTGTGGAAACACTGCAGTCAATGGCTGTGTATTGATGTTGTCACAGACACGTGAATAAGCAAAGATGGAGGGTCTATATTAGATTTTCCTTTTAAGAGTAGCAAAGCACTCTGCAAAAAGCAAAACCGTGAAACTGGATGACTGAAAGGTTTTTCACTGGGAATAAAAGAGGGCTGCACTGTTCCAGAACCATAGTGACTCCTGTGAATGGCTTTTCCACAGAAGTAGTGTGGTCACCTTTATTATTTACCTTTGTTTTTGGCTTCAAGCTTGATTTCTTGCTCCTTTTATCTGCCTGAGTGTAATGTGTGCCAGGGACAGACAAGCACTTAAACTTGACTTCTTCATTTTGTTGTATGGCGGAACACAGAACCAGGTATTTGCTTTTCACTGTAGCCAAAGATGAGTGTCCCTGCACTGCTCAAAATTCACAGTATAAAAAATACTGTTGCAGCTCTGTGTCATTTGCCTAGTTAAAAATTATATTTTTTAAATATGCCTGGTATTAAATTTCATGATCAAGCAAATGCTTTCAAGAAAAAGAAAAAAAAATAACAACTGTATTATTACAACTCCCAGATGAGAGGTGTGCTCTTTACAGATGCTTTCAGCTCCAGGTGCCAGCGTGTGCCTCTGCTTTTACAGAGGCCTGGAGTTGTTTTTGCTGAGTTGAAAGCAGAACGTTTAAGCGAGAAGGAGGGGGGGAAGCCACATTCCTCTGAGGAAAGCAAAAGCTGAAATGTGAGCTGCTGCGAGGTGTGGGTCTGTCAGCCCAGCAGGTATTGACAGGTACTCGTTCCTGTGGAGACACCGAGGCCCTTCCAGCCCCTGCCCGCAGCATCGCGGGACAGAAACGAGCATTGCAGTGTCCTGTGAGCAGCACCAGAGTCAAAATTACTGTCATTTTGCCAGAGAACCCAGCTTCTTAAAGAACTGAACAAATATCTCAGCTGGGATGATGCCTAACCAGACAAGATTCCAGCACTGGATTGATATTTTGCATCTTATATATAATAGATGCAAACTTACTTTTTTGAAGGTCGTTGTACAAGCACTTTTAAATAGGGAGGTGAAGTCCTCCCTCACCACCCTCTCGGAACCCAGCAGAGGTTTGTCTTCCCATTGTTTTGGGCTCATCTGGGGCCTGATTCCTTCCCTGAGCTATCACTGCTTCCTTAATTCCAGCGGAAACTCGGTCTGGGTTCAAAATTCCTTTTCTGTCACGTGAGGTCCTATCAGCTCCACCTAGCCTTGTCCCTAAAATTCCTGTTACAAATGATGTTGCCCATTTTTCCTGTAGTTATTGGAGAAGTGCCTGGTTCTGTGTTCTCCCAGTTTAGGTTTACAAGCCACACACAAACTGAAAAAATGTGGGAACTGTCTGAACCTTTATTTTATCTGGTTTTGCAGGTAGCTCTGTTTCTTCCGTTTAGGGAAACTAGTATGGAGGATTAAGCTTGTTAATTCTTTCATCATCTGAGTGCACTTTTATTAACATTTTAAATTGTTAACATAATTTTTTTATTTATTAGTGATGTCATTAATTCTGTCATAATAATGCAGCTTTAAAATTATAGGTACATGCTGGTCTTTATCAGCTGAAATCAATTCTGCTGATTTGATGGCACTGGAGGGAGCTACAGACCATGAGGACAAGATTCATAAAAATACTTGCTTGAAACACAATGAAAGAATACCCCATTAGCTTCACCTGTTTTAATTGCTCAGAGTAGCCTAAAGTAGGGGACTTGCACCTATAATATGCATAATATTATTATTACACCTATAATATGCCATATTAAAAATGACATCTGGGATTGAAGGAAGCTTTCATATCCTTATTTAAGATCAAATATGGGGAATTTTAAACAAATTCATATTCAAATTTCATTAAAAATTCTTCATTCTGAATTTCACTTTACTTTTACAGACTCCTTATAGTCTAAGTTAACAGCAAATATTCTTAAACCTAAGAAGATCCTTGCTGCACCTGATAGATTTAAATTAGATTAGATTGTGAAAAATTAAGAAATTTCAAGTTTCTCTCCTAGTTCAGTCCCCACAGAGCACAGGAAGGATGCAGTCAGTGATGCAGTTTTTGGTTTCTTCTGCAGTATATAAGGTCTTTGACTTTAGCTTACAATTAGAAAAGGTTTAAAACAGGAAAACCCCTGATCTTGTTAATAAATAATTTTCCACCTTCCAGAAAACAGGGCATGACAAAAACTATTAAAAATATGGATATTTAGGGGGAGCAGGTGGGAGAGAAGTTCACCAGCAGCTGCACTGGAGTTGTTACTAGTCCAGCATGTTGCTTTTTAGACAAATGAAGGCCATGGAAACAATTTGTTGTTTTCTTCCAATTAAGTGTTACACTTCAGCTTTTAATTCCTTGTGTAAAATTAAAAGTAGTCTTTAGTGTGCAGACCTTTTGCTGAAATAACTGGAAAAGATACCAAACTTGGTGGAGGCCCTAGATTCTTTAGGATGACAATCTTTGAGAGTCACAGGAGGTCAAAGCCATTTCCAGCATCAGGAAGGACAGAAATGAAGATAAATAAAAGTGAAGGCAGGCAAGCAAAATTGCTTTAAAGTGTAGAAAAGATAAAATATCCCATATCTAAAGCAAGAGATTTCATAGTGTCTTGCAAAAAAGAGGTTCATTAATTAGACCCAAGTTTCTGGCATGTATGGCCCTCCAAAATTTGGGAGGAAATATTGGAAGAGCAGCGAGCAAAGCGGAGTGAGGCGTTCTGTTGCATGAACACTGTAATTGCTTCACCTTTTCCCATGGCTTTTGTCTCCTTTTGCAGACTTGTTAAGAGAGGAAAAGAAAGTTACTAGGGATTGCGCCATGTTCCTCCCCACTCCCTCCCGCCCCGGGCTTGCCCTGGGGTAGGATGGGATGGGATGAGATGGGATGGTGTGTGGTGATCTCATCCACACCGTTACCTTCCTCTGGTGCTCCCAGCTGAAGTCATCTGGGGCGGGGTGAGGGGCTGCTCCACATTTATTTGACATCCACAGGCTTGTCCGGCTGGGGCAGCCTCGGGCACGGGGCGCAGGCTGGTCTGGTGGGGCTGGTTTGGTGGGGCTGATCTGATGGGGCTGGTTTGGTGGGGCTGGTTTGGTGGGCTGGTTTGATGGTGGTCAGAGTGTGAAACACTCCCTGCATGCTGGCTGAGTGCGAGTCAGGGCAGCTGGAGCAGCCCCCGGTGCTTGGCCTGGGGCCCTGTTGGCTCTCCCGGGGCAGTTCCGTGAGAGGGCTGGGGACGGGCGCGGGATGCGCGACCTGGCGTGAGCAGGAGCACAAATAAATCCTCCATGGCATTCCAGTCAAGGCAAGGAGATAATGGCAGAGAGGAACTGGGGGTTGCCATGGAAGTGCTTCCAGTGAAGGACTGGAATATTGGCCAGGTTTGGGTCATCCCTTTTAGTGTTTGCTACTCTACAGCCCTCTCCTCCTCATCTTTCTCCCAGACAAAATGAGAAAGTTTGTCCCTTATATGGGCCAGCAAGGGCTATCTTCTAGTGATGTACAAGTTGCTTTCTTAAGGAAGAAAAAAACCCCAATCTTTTTTTGTATGATCTAAATCAAAACTTGCAGCTGTTGGTAGGCTCTTAGACTAACTTGGAGTATCTTTCTAAAATCCAATAAATCCTGCATTGCAAGTTTTAAAGTACATTATCCAAAATCCTTCTGTGCAAGCTGCTGTTCCTGAGGTGTACATTGTTCAGATGGCAGGGGAGCAAACTGGATGTAGTGAAAGGCAGAGGGGAGGGGAGGGGATTTTACATACAGCTTGAAGCCTGGTGGAAGTAACTCTACAATTTTTAGCAATGAAAATATCCATGTAGGGACCTAAAGGAATCCTGTGGGCTGATGGTGCAGTTTGTGTGGAGCGCGTGCACGGTGCCTTTTTGGCAGATGGAAGATATTTTACTTAATGCTTATTATAGTTGCAGTTTCTTGATCACCATCTGTAGTCTGTATTGGTTTTTGATAGAGCAACTAGGATTTGATATTTTGGGAGTGGTGTTCTCTGTGTTATATCACACCGACTTACTACTTCCAGTGTCTGTGATGAAATAACAAAGTCTCGCAACTTCAGTCTGATTCCTGAGCTGCTGCTTTCCTATGCTGGAGAAAATATTGAATCTCCTCATTAAACAAATGGCTTCTGTTGGGTAATATTGACAAATAAACTGAATAACATTTTTGACATAACATTCTGTTCCCACACAGATAATTTGGATGTAATTGAATGGGTTTATCAAGAGTCTGTGCTAAAAATACGACATTTTCTCACCCACTAAGTGGAAGAAAATGCTTGCTCCAGAGGCGGTTGGGTGGCACGGAGCTGTTGGGAAGTGGGATGGGATGTGCTCTGACTCTGGTTCTGTCCCATGCTGAGGGTCCAAAGGGATGATGCTGAGAGCAGCCCCGGCACAAGGATTTGGGAGCCACGTCCCTCTCCAGGCTCCTGGAGGCACGGAGCAACCTGAGACTGATTCTAGCTTGGAGCAAAGTGCTCCAGCCCGGGCAGGATCCCAGCCAGGATGCCTGTCAGACCCGCAGGGAGCACTCAATGCATTTGAGCCAAAAACGTACAGAAATAGTTGTGGGGGGGAAGATTTGAAGATCTCTTTTCTTTCCTTCTGTTTCTCCTTTTTTTAATGGTCTCCTGGGCAAAAGGCTGCATTGTTACAGTTTCAAAAGCAGGGTGGTTGTGCTTGCAGACTGGCGGGGAAAAGAAAGAAAAATAGACCTTAGAGAAAGGCTGGCTGTTTAGTATGCAATAGAGTGACTTTTATACCTCTCCCAATCTCCGATCAAATAAATCTCGTGCTAACAAGCAATCAAACCCGTTTCCCTGCCCTGCTCCGCACAGCCCGAGCTACATTGTACCTTTCCAGCCTTTGAAACTGCCTGTGCCTATTTTTATTTGTCAGGCCGGGGTTGGGCTGGCCCCATTCCAGATGTGTCTCACAAGATTTGGTGCTGATGAGCTATTTATAGCCCTGTGGTTCCATTGTCATGGCAACCGTGCTAGAGGCCAAGGCGGCTGGGAGCTATTTCTGGACTTGTGCTGTAATGTAAAACTGATTGGGAAAGTTAGTGCATCCTCTAAGCCAGACTAACTTTAGACAGGCAGAGAGAGGGGGGAAAAAAAAAAGAAAAAAAAAAGAAAAAAAAAAAAAGAGACAACTACAACCTCTTTAAATAGATTTTTCTCCTTCTCCTACCTTTTCCCCATTTCCCTTTCTGAGCGCTGGCAGTTTTTGAAGGGCTGGTTTGCCTTCTGCTGGGTTTGTCTGAAATTCATTCATGCCTCCCGGCGGGTTACGCTGCTTTAATTAGGCAGTTTGGGAAGCCGGGTGCGTAGCCAGCCTCGTTTTTAGGGCAAGGTTTGAATTTCACCGAGACACAAAACTAAAGGGGGCTTTGCTGGCGCGTCCTGGTTTTTTGCGATAGTTGCAGTTCTTTGTACCCCATAGTTTTAATACTCTATTTTTTGTGAGTGCTTCATGTTCTCCACGCCATATAAGGAACTGTAACCTTGATTACCACAAGATGATTCCAAATATATGGAGTCATACTTTTCAGCTTTCTCATTATTTGCTTCAAAATTAGACCCATGGTGCCCCTCCGCCTCCAAGTGGCTGGAATGCTCGAGGTTCTGGGATTACAACTGGGGCCGCTCTCAAAATCACTTTTCTGGGATATGTACGCATTGATACCATCTATAATTAAATTCTGAGCTTTAGACTATTTGTAAACCTTTTCTGTGCAACTTACAGTTTCGATAAGGAAATCGTAATAACCATTTGACTTGAAACTGGAATTCAAAAAGTGTTTGCAGCTTCTTGGGAAAGTTTTCTGGAGAGTCAGCTTTTGGTTTACTTCTTTTCACGTCTTACGCTACATTTCGAGGTTCATTTCCAACATAAATCTGGTTTTCAATGGGATCCTTATGTCTGAGGACTGACATGGGGAATGTTGTTTCAGGACCATCATATATGAGATGTTTTTAGATTCAATATACTGCTCTCCTAATTATACCAATAATACTAGGTACAGTTCTCTCCTATGTGCCTGTCTCTATAAAGGTGGTTTTTTTCTTTCCTAATTGTAAAGTTGTTAAAATAATTACAAAGGTTTTGGAATTTATTTTCTCGCTCTTTATCTAGTTTTGTTTTGGCAGAAAAAAGAGGTGTGCCTTTCTGAGCATTTTTAATTTTCCAGTAACGTTTGTGGCATATTTTCAGTGACCACCTCAGCAGTAAAAGCTCCCCCTTTACAAATAACAGAAAATACCACTATATATGTAAAAAACAAACAGTCAAAATCTACTGATGTCACAGCTTTGTTTTTTAACTTATATTTGAGGAAAAACCTGACAAGTTTGGTTTCACATGCTGTCCATGTTTGCAGGACACTATAAATACCAGCAGATTGAAGGTTTGTTTTATTTGCATCGTTCCTGTAACTTTGCCTGCTGTTCTGCTCCTCTTGTAAAATAAACGAGCTGAAATCTTTATCACCAGTTTAAGAAATAGGATTCCCTCCTCTCCCCACCCCTGCTTGCTTTGAGCAGCAGAAAGGGACAGAGTAGAGGGACAGTCAATTTGTTCACACACAAATGCCCTTTCAAAAGGGAGTTTTGTATCTTTGTACTCATCCTATGTCCCTGGCTCAGCATAGACAGCACAGCTGAAGAAAGAATTTACCAAATAGTTAACTGGCAGAGCTTTTAGAAAGCTTTGCTGAATAGCATAAAGGATTATGGCAAGGACTAAAAAGGCAGGAAAGCAGAAGTAAAGCATGATCTGTTCTGAAAAATAAAAAATGCACTCTTGTTTGCAATAAATACTGTTAATGTTGAGTTAAATTTCAGCTTAAAACTACTTTAGGTTGTACTTTGTAGTTCTGATAGGGTGTAGATAAATAAAAATCTGCTGGGCATTTGCACAGTTTGGTATTTAGGGTGATCAGTAAAAAAATAGTAATTTCTTTCTGGTCATAGAAACCTGAATTGTAAAGATTGTTTCAGAGGTGATCAGGGGAAATGCCAGTGTAATTCTTAGTAAACTCTTGATAATTCTTAGTAATATTCTGGTGGGTTCTTAGTAACATCTTGGTAGAAACACATGACTCAGTGGAAATGAAAAATAGTTTCCACTGACTCAAGGGACCTGGGGCAATTAACTACTGAGTGTGCCTGCCTTTAAAATAGGGTTAATGCCATGTGTGCATTTTGGGGTGTGATGGTGGAGGCAGGAAATGCAGCCTCAGTGAAGTGAGGCAGGAGCTGGAAGTGTGATTTACTGTCTGTAAAATACCTCGAGGCTTTGAGAGGCAAGGAGCTTCACAAATACAGAGTTTCAGTGCTACTGTTGAGGCTTACAAGTTATAAACAAATGTTGTCTTTAGTTGGGATTGAAATCTTGATTTCATGACGTATCTTGCTGGCACTGAAGATGAGATCTTATTGTGTCTTTTAAGTGAGACATTTTGTATGCAAATTCAAGTTATGACTTGACCAGACAAAAAAAAACTGATGGAAATAAAGCTCTTCAGATATATAGGTGTGTTGTCAGTTTGAAGACATCTTTCCAGTGTTGTTCTAGTCAGAAAACAAAAGATCTTCTTCACAAAGCAGGAAAAAAAAAAGTAATTCCTGTCTGCCAACCATTTCATCAGATGACAGCGAGTAACATTTCAGTTACTGCTTTTTGAGAAGGCTGTCAGGAAATGCTCGAGGAAAGGCAGCCTGAGTTCCCCTCCCGTGCTGCCCCAGACAGTGAAGCTGTGCAGGTTCTGAGGTGGAAGGTTCCGTGTGTTACACACCTTTCCAGCAGGGAAAACAAGCTGCAGTTCTTTGTCTGGCAGCAGCACTGTTCATTCAGGAAATTCCCTCCTCATAGGGATAAAGCATCTCTTTCTGGATGAAAGAACTCCAGAATAACTCAGGTACTGGCATATATCTTCATCTGAAAATTGGGACATGGTTTTGACATAATAGGTTTTAGTTAAAACTTGGAAAGAATTGTAATTACTTAGACCTGCTGGAGCTAAGGAAAGCCTCTGTGTAGCTCTGTCTGTGAATCTGCCTCCTGAGTGCACCCTTAACATTAAAGACACGTTATTTGTCACAAAGATCTGCTTGGAACACTTCATGTGTGGTTTTCCTTCCCTAAGCTAAAAAAAAGGGACACAAAAATGCAGCATATTTTTTTTTTTATTTTAGATTGTTTTAATTTATCTAATACCTTTCATTTTAATGCCTAAGAGACACAACTGGTGCTGTCCTAGAGATGCTTCCTCTCAGTGTTGCTGACTACAAATAACCTGAAGTCTTTCGAGGTTTTTTTTGTTAGCATGTGTCAGAGCAGTATCAAGGTTTTATAACACAGGAAAAAGAGCCTCTTACTACTTGACAGAATTTTGCAGAGCAGTAGCTGATCCTGTTATTTAGTCATGTCCAGAATGTGGCCCAAAGTGAGAATTGGCAGCAATGCAGAATGAATTATTTGCTTTCTGGAAAATAGCTTTTCCATATAATCTCTGGGAAGATTTTACACAACAAAAAAAAGCACTAACTTTGTAACTTGGTTCATGGCTTGCTCGCAGTATAAAATTTGGTTTTGTGGTTTGACAGTTTTATGTGAATTATTTCATCAAGGTCACTTCTGTTTCTCCCTGTAAGTTCACTGCTGACACAGTAGATGGTGGGCACGTCTCCAGTAGGCTTAGAACAATCTCTCACAGCAGTGAATTCGGCACACAAAGTAGTACTCAAGTGGCCTCACTTATGTTTTGGGTAGAGCATAGCAAGAATTAAAAATAGAAATTAATGATGGTGAATTTGTGTTTATTTTGAATTGGGCTTTGTTCTCATCTGACTGGATTATTAGTTTAATTTACTGGATAAATTGTTTGGTTTTGGCTAACATGGACTGAGAAGTCTCTGAACACAGTGTATTGATCTTTTCTGAACTCTCATGTTCCCACTGTTGCTCCTTGTTTTAGGTGTATCAGAGCGGATCAAATTTCTGCTCCCTTTTTCTCCTCACATTTATTTTTACATTGACCAACCGAAAGAACAATCCCCTTTCTTTACATGTGAGCAAAAAAAAATCAAACTGCTTTTTCATGCCTTTAGCCGTTCTAAAGCTGCTGGAGCAGCCTGTCACGAAAGGCACAGGCACAGGGGGAAATCATCGAACGTATTGCTGTGCTCCATTTTCCCTGAAATGCCCTGGAAGCAGGAGGGGTTTTCTGGTGACTGTCACACAGGGAAAGACTTCCTTCTCCGAGAAGCATTGTTGGGAGTATCAGATGTTGCTGAATGTTGGAGCTTGTTTTGGGGGGGAAGAAGAAATGTTTATTCCATTCGAACTTGTTTTACCTGGCATGAGCATCGCTGTTGGAATTCATCTCAAGTACAGTACTACTGCTCCTATGTGGCTGATGTTTTTCAAGGAAATCATAGGCCTAAAAATAGTCTGCATAAACAACAGTAAGAGGTTTGTACTTTCAGTTCCAGGTTTTAGCAATATCTTGTTGTTATTTTCTAATTTTCAGTTTCCAAAATCCATTAAGCTGATTAGCAGTGTTTAAAAATAAAACAAACAAAAAAAAAACCCAAAAAAACCCAAACCCCAAAACAAAACCAAAAACCCACCTCTTGTGGAACTCAGCATAAAATGTTCTGCTTGGATAAATTCATACAGAAAGGCTGGGTGATTGCAGTAATCACCTTTGTATCTTGATGAACATGTTCTGTTCGGAACATTTTTCAAGCATCCTCCAACTTGTGAAATTGCCACGTGATTCTGAAACTGTGCTCTGAGGGGAGAGGATGGGGTGGAAACACTTGTGCTACTTGGAATTCGTGGCTTTGTACGTATTTAACATCCTCTGTGTACTGAACAGAGAGTTTTATATCTTCCCTTTTGATTTAAAAAAAAAAAAAAAAAAAGAAGAAATTACTTAAGAGCTTGGAAGATACGAGGAAAAAAATGCTTGCAAATTGCAGAGCACAGTTTGTCACCACTTTATCCTTGTGTGTCTGTGGCCATGTCACGTTCCATGATGGAAATTGATCTTTGCTCTTTGTCTCACGTGGTTTTGTAGCATGTTGACTTAAGATACATTTTAATATGTTTAAAATATTGTAATTCAGTCTAAACAAAAATTAATTTTCATGTGTCTCTGAAGCAAGATCATCTAGTTCCTGGTGAAAAGGGCATTGCACTGAAGAAGTTGTCAAAATATAGGGGGGTTTTTCCCCCTTCCCCTGCTCCTCGTTAGGTGTTTCAGGAAGTCATTTGGGGCTGAAAGTGGGGCTGAGTCGTGTGGTGGCTTCACTGGGAGTTTTTTGGGGTTTTGATTCGTGAATCTGGGACAGGGCTCCTTTTCCCCCGTTGAAGCTGAGAGTGTTGTTAGTGCACATTAAAGGAGGCGGGGAAAATTCACCTTTCCTTTGTGATTTCTGCTTCAGAGAGAAAACAATTCATGCAGAGGAATTTCAAAGGAAGCTCAAAGCCTATTGGTTTGGAGGCTGATTAATCATTAATGTTAAGGGTAAAGGCACTGCTGAAGTGGAAGGGGCTGAGCAAGGGGGCACCTGGCAGAGGACCGGTGTAGGGCAGTGGGTCTGGGGGCAAACACCATAAAATCTGCATCCTGAGCTGCTGGTTTGCCACCACAGTAAAGCAGAACTAACTAATTCCTTGAGATTTTCGCTCTTTGAGTTGAAGTGGAAGATAATTATGAGGTTATAGTTAATTGGTAAAAAAAAATTCAGTACTCCGGAGTATCGTCTGTAGGTAATGCCTAATGAATGTGAACAAAATATATCTCTTATTACCCATTTAGCCAACTACTGCTGCTGCTCCAGAAAGTATCTGAAACACTGATACAGCAGCTGATAGAAAAATCAGTGTCCCCTCTCACTTAACTGAACTTGTACTGAAATTGGTTTAGGGTTTTCATTTCTCTAAAGAACTACAGAGTTGATAAGTTGTTTAAAAACACTCACTTTACTTTCAGGGGGAAGTACATGTGGGCAATTTGCTTTGAGTCATTGCTTTCCCGGTAATAGTAGCAGGGTCTATCGTAGGATCCGCTTGAATAAATGACCTGGATTAAACTCCCGGTGTGTTTGTGGCGGAGGGAGCCGGCGGGAGGGGCTGCAAGGAGATTCCCAGATGGATTCATTAAACTGCTCTCAGCCCTCTGCCGGCTGCTGCTGGCAGCGCTCGTCCTGGGGACAAGAACCCATACTGAGCCATTGCAGTGTGGGGTTTTTCATCATTTTGTGAGCCTGAGAGCAGTAAAAGGCACCAAAATTTACCTGGGAACTGTCAGTTACTAAAGCATCACAAAGTTTGTCTGATTTGAGAGTGACACGTTTCTCTGTTTTCTTTCCTCTCCCCAGTTTTCTAGACAAGATTGACATAGTCAAACAGAACGAGTACACCCCATCTGACCAGGTACGTGGAGCTTTGTGAGGAAATTACACGATTTATCTGCCCCTTTCATCTTTGGGGGTAATTCATTCATTTTCTAGTTGCCATTTCAGGTATTGCCATGCACTGTACGTATTTAGTATTCCAGTAAAAATGGCTTTGTCCTTTGGATTATGTTTATACTCATAAATTATGTACAAGTTTACATCACTTACAAGGTTTCCGTTGTGCTTCTGTGACACTGAACACTCCAGTGCTGTTCCCTGGTGCTGTAGTACAGCATGGAAAGAAAGGGGTTTATTTCCATTGCTGGATATATGGAAAGTCAGGAAGTATCAGTGTTGAATCAATGCATTTCCCTTTATGCTTTAGGATCTTCTCAGATGCAGAGTTTTGACATCAGGAATTTTTGAAACAAAGTTTCAGGTGGATAAAGTAAATTTTCAGTAAGTATAATGCTTTCTTTTTATGATTTTAAATTTTTAAATACAACACAGACAAATACCAAGGTAAAGTGGGAGGAGAGCCTGCCATATTCATTGAGCCTACTGTATTTCTCAAGTATCAGTGTTTAGTAAAAAGGAGGTATTTTATGATTTTTTTAATTTAGTTGTCTGGCTTGAAAATGAAATGCAAATTGGTGTGCAATTTCTACTTTATTTTAAATCACGGAGAACAAAATGTTTTAGATCTATTTTCTCCACATGCATGTGTTCATGGACTCTTTACCTGTTCAGGTCCTTGTAATCCAAGATTCCTTTCAAATTCTGTAACACAGAAGTCCTAAAGTTTCTTGCCTTTTCTGCTTGCATGCATACACAAACAAAAAACTCAGCACAAAATGATTCTGACTGACTGGATTTATGTTTTTTTCTCAGTATGTTTGATGTTGGAGGGCAACGAGATGAACGCCGAAAATGGATCCAGTGTTTTAATGGTAGGATTAGAATTTCTGTTTGCTTTATAAAATAGTTGTCTGCAAAATTGTAGTGCCTAATCTTCATTTTTTCAACTGTGTGAAATCCTTCATCTTTCCATGTAGCTCAATAAGGAGTTATGTAACAGTCATACAGGACTGAGTTTTTCTTTTTTGACATGTAAACTCCTGTAACTGTGTAGAACATCTTCAAGGAGAATGTAGGTGGAGAGGAATTTGAGTTTGATAACTTCAGCTTGTCCGTTTTTTTGGCTTCCAACTCTTCAGTTAATCAGGTGTTTTTGAAGGTGGCTTTGGGCATCATTTGCCAGCTGTGAGAGTGTAAATTCCAAGTCATGTTCTGTCCTCCACGTGCAGGTTTATATATGGATGTGCCTGTTGCAAAATACAAAATGTAGGATAATTATTATATGCATAAAATCAGATTATCACATTTTTGTGTGTAATTGCAGCTACTTGCTCTGTTGTGGTGCTTCTTTCTGAATCAGCACTGACCCAGTCATGTAGAGTGAGGTTGTAGGGAAGGGAGCATCTGTTTGGTTAGACACATCTGGTGAGAGCTGGAGTCTCTTATCACCAGTGTCCCCATGAGTTCAGGTCAGGTTTAATTCCCACATGACTGAAATTAGGCAGTTCTGTGTCTGTCCTGAAGTGTGACAGGTGCCTTCAATACAGTTTGTTTTACTCTTTATCTGCTTAGATGAGAAACCTTTCTCCACACAGGTTTTCTTAAACCTAGACTTGGTGAAAATATTTTCTCTTCTTTGTTGTTTGGACAAAATAGCAATGAAGTTACACAAAAAAGTCCCCCTTTTCCTAGAAAAGTTACAATGAGATCCTAGAGAATAAACAAAGCAGAATGCAACTTGAAATTCATGGTACATTGCTACAGTTCCTGTCACAGAATCACCTGCACACTGGATATGTGTGGAAGGACTGTGCAATATTTTCTTCTGTGCTGTTAGCAACAGATTTGTTTGGGTTTTACCTCCTCTCCTTCCTCTTCCTGTTACCTCATGGTCTGACTCATCTCTTCTGCTGCTGGTGCCTGAGGTAGATGAGCCTGGACCTCGGTGTGAAGGGCTGGAGCAGCACGGACACAGATCCTGTGATCCTGGGAATTCCTCCCAGGGAGGAGATGGGGCTCTAGGCAGTAAAACACACTACAGGGGGACCAGAGCAATTAGCCCTGAATTCACTGCAGTCTGCTGCTGTTATTACTGCTCTCCGCAAAAATCAAAAGTGCTGTTTGTCCTGAGGTTTTCCCCCGAGGACTTCCCTGTCCTTTCCTGATAGCTCACAGTTGTTTCCAATTTTCTTTACACGTTTTGAATCTTCTTTAAATTTTCCTCTTAGCTTTCTTCAGTTTCTCTCTCTTGCTTAAGTTCCTTTCTTTCCTACATTTTCTGTCATTCTGTCAGTTTCTGTTCTGGGGCCTGCCTTGCCTGTCGTCCATGGTTTCTTCATGTTCTTTTTTGATTCCTGGTACTTAAAAAGCTGCCAGCAACAGCATCCCAGCCTGTTCTGTGCAGGGAGCTGAAAGTCTGGCAGCTTCTTATTGAACTTCGTGATTCCTGGATATTTCTTCTGAAGTTTGGCATTAACTCGAGGGTATTTCTTGGTTTAGATGTGACTGCTATCATATTTGTGGTGGCGAGCAGTAGCTACAACATGGTGATACGAGAGGACAATCAGACCAATCGGCTGCAGGAAGCACTAAACCTCTTCAAGAGTATCTGGAACAACAGGTCTGTGAAAGGCTCTTATCACTGACATTGCTGATCCTGTCTCACACTGCAGTCACTGCAGTCGTGGATGGGCCTGGCTGGGACAAAGCTCGTTTTCTCCATAACTGCTCACAGAGTGCCGTGGTTTAGGTTTTGCCCAAAACAAGGCTGATAACACACTAATGCTGCTGAGCAGTGCGTGCAGAGCATCGAGGCCCTCTCTGTCCCTGCAGTGAATCCTCAGGGGTGTTGGGAGGGGACACAGGTGGGCAGACCCAAACTAACCAGCGGTGTGCTCCGTGCCACATAACGTCATGCTCTGCAGTAAGGGAGAAAAGAGGGGATTTTGGAAAGTTACCCAGCTTGCTGGGTATTGTTCTGCCCCCAGGAGGTGGTGAGTGATTGCCTTTGCATCACTTGTTTTGTCTTCTCCTCGCTTTTACTTATCATTTACTAATTAAACAGTCATCATTTATGTTTTATCTTGACCCCCAGATTTTTTTGCTTTCATTCTTCCTTTCCTCCTCCTCCATCCCCTGAGGAGGAAGGTGAGTGAGGAGCTGTATGGTGCTTGGCTGCCCACCAGGGTTAACAGCATGGGAAGCTCTGTTATTCCCATCTCCCAGCACAGTCTGGGCTGGTTCTTTGGTCACAGCCTCCCACCTTTAGTGTTTATTACACTCAGGTCACTGAGAAGAGCTCTGCACAGCTACTAATTGGTGGTTGCCATATTGAGACTGAAGTAATTAAAGTAGTGGTGGAGCAGTGCTCTGGGAGGTGGGAATGCTTCCCTGGGATGGGTTTGGATTAACAGCACAAATTGGGGAGCACCCAAACAGCCTCAGGGTGTGCACGCCTGGAATGACACCCTTGGGATTCAGGTATAAAAGGAACCTTTCCAAATCATTCCAGTGTTTCATATGACCTTGTCTCCAGACATTTTGTGTGATTTACTTTATTTTAAGTTTCTGTATGATCTGGGCTGTGCCTCCTCACAGTGTTTGGTTTCCATTTTCCACAGGTGGCTACGGACCATTTCAGTAATCCTTTTCCTGAATAAACAAGATTTGCTAGCAGAGAAAGTTTTGGCAGGGAAATCTAAAATTGAAGACTACTTTCCAGAATTTGCTCGTTACACTACACCAGATGATGGTAAGATTCTTAAGTTTTGTTTGCAGTTTATCATTTCCTTGTTAATCACATTTGTGATGGTTTTGGTAGCTTCAGTTAAGACTTGAAAATTCTTTAGTAGATATAGTCATAAATGTCTTTTAGCTGAATTGTGATGTTGAATTGAAGGTACTAAGTTATGTGAGATTCCTGACTCTTAAACGTTGAATATATTAATTTCATCATGACAAAATCATTTTACTTTGGTGTAGATCACAGTCTGACTTTTTGTCACAAATGTGTCCTTGGGACTCCCCCTAATCCTGCCTCTGGTCCTTTCTCTTACCTGCCAAATGCCTGGTACTGTGGCCATTGTAATCTTCCCTTGTTCTCCTGAAATCCTGCTGGTTTAAATAATGTTATGGTTTGTCGTGTTTCACAGTCAGTTTTGCCAAGTGTATTTCTGTCATATGTGAGCAGAAAACAGAACAACTTGAGATTTTTAGGTGCTATTACCAGAAAACGCCTGTTTTAATAAGATACTTGTTTTATTATTAATCAGCAACACCAGAGCCTGGTGAGGATCCCAGAGTTACAAGGGCCAAGTATTTTATTAGAGACGAGTTTCTTGTAAGTATTTCCTTTCTTTGGCTATTTCTTACATGATTCTTCTCAAACCCAAGCTCTCACTCAGCTTCTGCTATTGCAAAGTGCTTTCACATCTTGTGTTGTTTATATTTAGCATCCACATTGCATCAACCACTGTTATATTTATGAGCTTTACTGCTGTTTTTTAGCTGCTTTTTGGATATTTGTTTGTACGTAATTAAATGGTAAAAGAATTGGTGAGAATTAAGAAACCCCAAATAGAGTGATGAGTGAAGTCCTGCCAGATTTTTATTCCAATCATTATTTCTAAAGATAGAGACTAATCAAAAGATGCCTCATTTGTCAGATATTAATGTTCTTTTTGTATTATCTTTCCCATTACCGGTCAGCTGAAGCTATAATGGACGTAGATAATTGGGTTGTTTTTTTTTTAATATCGTTACAATTACTTGTAATGGTGAGCCTGGCAATCAAATTGTGGATTCATTTTAAAATGGAGCAAAACAAAAGTTGAGGGAGGTTTTCTGTAAGAGCGAAGCAGGGATAAAAGCTCTGTACAGGGAGGCAAAGTCATACCTTTTACCACGGCCAAATGGACTAGGAGTTGTGTTGCTAAATCCACCCAAGCTGAATTTAAATAATGGCATTTTCCCGAGTTCTCATTCCTCTTTGAAATTCCCCAGCTTGCAGTGACCATCTCACCATGTAATTCTGATCATTTTGAATTCCACGTTTCAGGTGAGAGAGTGAAAACTCTGTGGGCATTTTGCCCCTCGGTTGCACTTTTTGAAGACGCAGCTCCCACATGCACATCTCGCCTTCGTTGAGCCGAGCTTTGGGGACGGGTTGGGCTTCCCCCAGCGGGTTTTATTTTAACCCAGTGTCTCTCTCTTGCTTTGCACAGAGAATCAGCACAGCAAGTGGAGATGGAAGGCACTACTGCTACCCTCACTTCACGTGTGCCGTGGACACAGAGAACATCCGGAGGGTTTTCAATGACTGTCGGGACATTATTCAGCGCATGCACCTTCGCCAATACGAGCTGTTGTGATGGAGAGCACTTTTTTCTGTGTTTTGGACTCCTTATTCCTTATTAAAAAAAAAAAAGAAAAAAAAACACCCTTGCCCACATAGGGTGGAAGAGAACTGTTTGAATCTCCCATTGATTTGCACCCCTCAACTTTTTCTCCTTGCTGGACAATAGCAGCACTTCTAAGCTTGCCTCTGTACCCCTCGGACAGTTTGAGATGGCCCCTAACACTTAAAAGGCCATTTCCATGAGGATTCCCTAACACTGTTATTAACAAAAAAGAGAGGAAAAAACAAAACAACAACAACAAAAAAAAGAAATAAAATCTAATTAATTAAAAGCCCTGAATGTGGAGCACCTGAAAGAATTGGGGATGAAAAAATTGAAACGTTGAAACAAAAATTGGGGGAGAGAAAACTTTAGGTAATTTAGCACTGCTGTGGGCATAATCCTATAACCCGTGATCTCCACTTTGTATCACTCACTGCATCCGAGTAACGAAGGTGCCAAGTCACAGACCAAGTTTGAAGACAGACCCTTGAGTTTGGTTCTCTGACTGTAATGTGGCTTTGGGCGGAAATACTGACAATTCTCCAACAGACCTAGACAGTGCAAAAACAACTGCTACCTTTCAGAAGGGTATTTTTAAAACCAGTCTTGGTGGTCTAAAGACAACCATGGACATTTACGAATTGAACTGCGTATGGCCTGTGATTGCAGAAAGAGTTAACCACACACTGTTTTCAGTTTGTCCACTGATGATCCCGTCTGCTCTAAAAATCATTATCTAGACTGTAGTCCTCACAGTCTTTCCCTTCTTTCTCTTCTTCCCTTCCCTCATTTTTTATTTTACTGCTGGATTATTATTCTTGTACAGACTGTAAAATGTATTATTTTGTACAACTTTATTGAAAATAACTTGTAGAAGATCTTTGTGCCTTGATTATGGCTGTACCTGTACAATGAGCTAAGATGTAAGTATGTTTGATTGCGCTGTACAGCTTTGTCAACCCTATCTGCAGCATTAGCTCAAGGTAGGGAAAATTTATCTGTAGTTTAGTTTTTCTGGTTTATAAAAGAAGGAAAAATACTGTTTAGTAAAAAAAAAAAAGGAAAAAAAAAAAAAAAAAAAAAGAAAAAAGTACAAATTGTGCAAACTTAACCACTTTAAAAGTGAGGTCTTCAACAAGTGACCAGATGTTGCAGCATCGTGCTTTTTAATTTTTAGCTTTAATTCATTTAAATCTCTATCCAAATGCAAAACATGGCTTGTTTCTACATAAAACCAAATTTTGCTACAAATTATAAATGTTAGTCTTTGGTCATTCATAGTCCTTTTTTTTTTTGCTAAAGACAAAAAAAACAAAA
>WAAG01002370.1:194-19701 GCA_013390105.1 Tichodroma muraria | reverse complement strand
TTCAGTCCCATGAGTGGATGTGTGTCAGGGTAGGAAAAACTGCTTCAGAGTTTTACTGTAGTGCACAGACTGCTAAAATTTGAGCCATAAGTACTGGCTTTGTAATTAATTGTTTTGATCCCTGATTCTCATTAAAAGCTCAAACTGCTTTTTACCCTGGTTACTTTCAGTGTACTAAGCTGAGCAAAAGGGGTGCAGTATAAAGCACAAATCTGACCTGGAAAAGCAACATGGGAGGAGGTGGAGAGGCAAATAAGATCTCTCACTGCATTAAATGTAAAAATAATAAGGTGGAGGTTTTTTTCTGACTTCTGTGTCCTGTGAACTTAACCTGGTTCTGTGGAAAACAGGGAACTCCCCAGAGTAACAACAGCATTAATACCTCTGTAACATGGATAACTGACCAAATATGTAATAGATAATTAAAAATCCACCAAAAACCAAAACTTACAGATTTTACTAATTTTTTTCTTCACTTAGGAAGTCTGACTCAAAATTACTGAATGACAGAACAAAATAAAACCTTTAAACATTGTCCCAGATAGGGAGAAGGATAAATTTTTGAGGGAGAAGATGCTGACATTAGGGGTTTTTGTGTAACATGCTTTCTAATGCTGGGATACCAGCAGACAAATGTAAGCAATTCAAAACTAAAATGTGAATTTATCTCTTCACTTTAATTTACCCTGTCATTTAACTGAACAAGTTGGCTAATTTATTTTTTAATATACTACTACTCAAGTTTGGAGAAAGACAAGCCTAGGACAGAAGCAGTAATGTTGGGAATTCTCTCAGTTCTGTTGATCTGTCATGCAAACTATTGTTCTAGGCTGTGAATTTTATGTGAATTATTAATAGTGAAGTACAGTGTTTCTATCTGTAGTTTTCTGGTATTTGATGTGACTTTGGAACTGTATCATTCTTGCAACTGAAATGCCGGAGTGCGGGCAGGGAAGGAGCAGCTGTGTCAGGGTTAGGAATTGCCACATCATGGGGACACGTTCCAGCTCTTTTTTTTGCTACATTTTCAGTTTGCTGTTGGCAGGATCAGAAGAGCTTCCACAAAATTAGGGGTTGGGTGATAGAATTAGATATTGTGGAAGAGCTCAAAGTATTAACGGGAAGTGTTTCAGACTGGTGCTGAGGTAGAGCCATGGAGATGTGTCGTCAGGGGTGATGGATATCTCAGTGGTTTTAATCTCTGTTCTCTTACTGTTTGAAGGCACAACATCCAGAATGAAGTAATGGATTGTGGCAGTTTTGGTGCTGACCCTCAGTTCTGTTTCTCACAGGGCAAAGCTCTGCTGGGCTACAGAGGTTCATCTGTGTAAGGCAGCCTGGAAGCCCAGAGCAGCCACGAGCAGCAGCTTTTGTGAACCTGTTTCTGATCAAAAGCTGGGAAACTTAACAGCCAATTGCTGTGTCCTGCAGCATGACCCAAACCTGCTGCCTCTGGGTTCAGCTGCTTTCTCCTGTCCTCACCCCCCGTAGTCTTGTAAGGGTGCGGTTGATAAGAGAATAGAGCAGTTACGAAAGAAAGGTATGAGAGAACTTCAAAGTTCAAAATCCATCACCTTGGACACTGAAAAAGAGATTTAGGGGGGAAATTCTTCATTCCCCAGGTGAGTGACCCAGTCTGGGACCCTCATACAAATTTTCAAGGTCAGAGAATGAATCTATCCCAAAAGGCCAGGGATATCCAGTTAAGGAACTGCAAAGAAAAAGGTACTTTGTGCAACCATTAGAGCTGGGAGATAGTTTAGTGAAAGGTGAGTTTAATGATCAATGTGAAAATCAACTGGAACTTGCTTTGAAGCAAGAAAATGTTTCCACCACAGGCTCACATTGAGAAGCACTTGGGGCGTCAGGAGGCTCAGTGTTTTAAGCAATCCTCAGTATATAAAATACTGCTCCAATTTTTAGGTTGACATTCAAAGGACACTAGAATGACATCACGTCAGCAACCTCAAAACCACCTTGTTTTGTCTCAGAATATTCTTGGTTACCCGGTGAAGTGTTGTGTGTTCAATGTCTGGAATAACTGTTACCAGTACTCGAGGTAGGCTCTGCTTGAGAAGGAAGAACTCTTTAGCCAAAACTCATTAGCCTAACGATGCTGCTGTAATTTCCTACTCCATTGGAAAGTTATTACCTTATCTCTAGTTGAATGTATTGGCTGCTTTGTAAAGGGCTAACGATTACAAAAATACAAATTTATGCTAAAAGAATTTGTAGAGGGCAAGGAGCAGAGGGAATGACAGAGAATGCCAGGGTGGATATTTTTAAAAAACGTATGAATAAAAGGCAAACAGTTTTGTTGGAAGTTGGCTCTTCTGTTTGGGATTTTTCTTCTGTATTTTAAGGAGGAACCAAATGAAGTTGGATGATTTTGTCAGCTGTATTACGTTCAGCCCTTTAGGTGGCAAATCCTGAAGTACAGTTGTTAAATAATTTGGTCAAAAATCAAGCAAATTTTGATAGTTGGAACTGAAACTTGAGCATTTGATAGTTTGTTTATTTTTCTGTAAAATAACAAAAAAGAAAAGGCACAAAAAGAAAAAATAATGTCATTTTCCATGTTCCTGTACATCTGACTCTCCTTTACACACTTTCCAGAATGCCTTTACTGCTTCCTCAAATCATGCAGCAGAGACACCAAGCCTGACCTTCACTGGACATTTATTGGGCTCCAAATTTTCTCTCTGTCTCAAAATTGATCTCAGAATTTGTTCTCTGCCTCATCAAAATCTCATTAGATAGAATTTGTCACTCAAGAATATTTTACAGATAAAATATAGTCAAATACGCATTTAGGGGAAAATTTGTTGCATTCATTTGCTGCATAATAAAACCATTCAGGGACATTCAGGTAAATCTAAGTGCTTTTAGTCATGAACATTTCACTGCAACTTTGTAAAACACAAATCCTTATGGGGGAATGCAGTTAAACTCAAAAGACAACCAACATTGTTTCCATTCGAAATTGTAAAGGTTTAGTTGGCAAAATCAATTTCTGGTACATTTAATATTTCATCACATTTTAAGTGATATCTTGAAACTGTTTGGTTTAATCTGATTTTACCTCTTGTTTCCTGACCTGGAGTGAGGCAAGTTTGGATATTGCAATTCTGCAAAGGGCTATTCAGCAAATGTCTGGCTGTTACAGATCCCTAGTTTTCTTCTCAAGGGAAGCTGAAAGTAAATGCTTTGAGTATTGTTCATTCTTTATATATTAAAAAAAAAATCTTTTTCTGTTATTGCAATCAAAATAAAAAGATATAAAGTTGGAAAACTTCTAGTTTTAAGATTCAGGCACTGAAATTGTATCATAAATGTCTACTACCACTATGTCTCTTAATGGCAGTTGGTACTGGGGACTGTTCCCATTTTCTACTCAATTAAGCAGGAAGTTTTGTAGCATAATTACCACTGAAGTCCCACAAGTCCAGCTGTTGTCACCAGACAAAACTTTTACCTGCTTTGAAAATGTTTTACTGAGGCTAAGAGCGTTTTAGGCCATAAATTCTGGCACAATGAAATTCTCCAGGCTGCAGATCCCAATGTCCTGCCCAGGAGATGCACAGGACATTTTGGTTGTGGGAACGAAGATTTTCACAAATTGTCATGTCAAGCGTTTTTCGTTTGAACTTTCTGTAAAGAACCAGGATCTCCTCCTAAGCCTCATGAAGTCTGACTTGTGGTTTTCTCATTCAGTTTCATTGGAATGTTAAGTTCTGGACTCACTTTTTCTCCAATTTGAAGTTTTCTGAACCTTCTGTTAAGGATCACCTCCAGAGAACTGTCTTACACCTAATTACACGTCTTATAACTTCATTGTAAGCCAAAAAAAAAAAAAAAAAAAGCTGATGAAGCACAAGAGTTGCAGCGATGATTCTTATGAGACCCCTGAAATTAGTTTTTCTTTCTTGGTTTGGGATGGATTAAATTCAGATCTGGTACTTTCTTAGGAAGCTCTGACTGGTTAATCACACTGTCTGTTCCAAGTTCACTATTATTTCTCACATCTATGGGATGGAAATTGCCTGCTAACCAAATGGAGATGAGCCAAAAACTTTTTCTCAAGGATATTTCCATTGGCTCCCAGCCTCAAGCTTGTCACTTCACTCCCAGTTCCTCCCTCATAAAAAATGGCCGGTGATTCCACAGGCACTGGGATGTCCCTCACTGTCCCCCTGCCTGCAGTGGAAAACGTGGAAAACCTGGGCCTTCTGGCTCTGCTTCAATCCATGTCGTTTATTCCGAAAAAGTCTTTTTTTTCCTTTCTGCTGGCAGAGCAAAGAGAACATTCTCTCGGGCTCTCCCGAATGTCGGAGCAGTTTCAGAGTTTCAGGAAGGGCTGCTTCACCACTGTAGGGCAGCACACGACAGCACAACTGGTGCTACTGGTGCTGTGCTGCAGCTCAGGTGCTGGGGTACATTCTCTGTATTCAGCTCTGAAGTGCAGCAAATCCTTTGATTAGCACAGCAACCACATTTGAACAAGGATTTGGGCTGTTGGAGATCCTGTGCCTTATTTCTGAACAGGGTTTTTTTGGCTTTTCTTACCAAGCAATGCATGAACATGCGACAATGTCATTTCTTCTTACTATTTTTCAGTTGGAAACTGAATGAGAATAAAAAACCTTTTAAATAATTAACCAGCAAAACTCCTGGCTGGCCTCCAAATCCCAGAACATTCCCTCACCCTCCTCTTTCTCACAGTTAAACTTTTAAAGAGCTGAAGAACGGGAGTGGATCTGAAGAGAGACAAAGGGACTCTGTTTCTCACATGGTATCACTAATGCCTCTCTCCTTGCCTGAGGCCTGATTGTGTGATCAGTTTTATTTTAGTCTTTATCTTTAGATTAGTCTTGTAGACTTATCCCCTGTTCATCTAATTCCTTGTCCCTCCCTTCCTTGGGGACCCTCTTGACCCGTTGTCTTTGTTCAGCATCCCCAGGAATCAGCACAGCCGGTACTCTGGGATCCATTTTTGTGGATGGGGAACAAATCCTGTGTCACAGGCTGCCCTGCCTGGTTACAGAACAGCCTCAGCACAGGGGACGTGGCTCTCACAGCACCTCTCCGCTGCCCAGAGATGCCCACTTTCATTCTCCACAGTTAAGGGGGGGGCCCCGCTTTTTTATTTTTATTTTAATTTTTTTCCTACTTGTCAGTTTTTCTATTCTACAGTAACATGTCATCATTCCTATCAACTTGCTGTTGTTCAACATCCTCCTCATGCTTCCATGAGAGGGACGGAGGGAGGAAGGGGGGAACTGCTGTTGTCCAGCTGCAGCCAGAAGAGGAAGCCATGGAGAACACATCCCTTGGAGCAACACATTCCACGGAGCAACGCATCCCTTTTTTTTCCTCTTCCCTTTCAATTCCCGTCCGATGGCTGCTNGGGGCGGGCCGGGCCGGGCCGGGCAGCCATGGAGGACGCCGATTACTTCGAGGGCAGCGCGGCCGAGTGGGGCAGCGAGGCGGACGGGGGCGCGGTGAGCGCCGGGGGGAGCGGGGCGAGGGATGGCCGCAGCCCCAGGTTGCGTTCCGGAGCAACCCCTGGGCGGAGACTCCGAGCATTCCCCTGAGTCCGGAGCATCCTCCGGGAGAATCCTGGGGTATTCCCAGGGAGGGACCCGGAGCGTCCCACGGGTGGGTCCCGGAGCGTCCCCCGGGCCCTCCCGCTCCGCCGCGGGGGCTCCGGGCTGAGGCGAGAAGCGCCGGGTGTGAGGGCAGGGGCCGGGCGCGGGGCTCCGGGGTTAGACAGGGGGAAGGAGATGCTGGTTTTGGTGCCCTCTCCGTTAACAAGCGCTGTTTGTCGGGGTGCAGGTCGCTTGCGGTGCTGAGCCGAGGTGTGTGTGCTGCTGTGTGCCAAAAGAGCCTGAATATGGGAGTGTGGGGGGAAACGGGACAGGGGAGGCTGACCTGACTGTGCTTGTGAACAGCAAGATGATGAGGATGGGGAGGGAGAAGATGATGCCGAAGTCCAGCAGGAGTGCCTGAAGAAATTTTCAACCCCTGACTATATAATGGAACCGTCTATATTTAACACGTTAAAGAGGTGAGTGTGACCTGATGTGTGTTAGAGGTATGGAAAATGTGTGCAAATGTATAAATGGTGCTGTTGTTTTCCCTTTAAATTAGAGTTCGATTGTTTTTTTGTTTTAGAATGACTCAGATAGTTCTTTTGTAACCCTTTCATCAGGTATTTCCAAGCAGGAGGATCTCCAGAGAATGTTATTCAGCTCCTCTCTGAAAATTACACTGCAGTGGCACAGACTGTCAATTTGCTGGCAGAGTGGCTCATTCAGACAGGTATGATACAAGATACAGAGTAGTTTGAGTCTATAATCTTTATTCTGTCAGAAATATCTGAATTTGTGGCAAATTTGATCATACACAGGAAGTGGATTGTTATAAAGTTGTCATCCTTTACGTGGCTAAATCCTTTATAATAACAGGTTTATTCCACTTGGAGAATAATGAAGCAATATGTTGATGAAATGCCAACAGACTGCGTTATAAGAGGTTTTATAGTTGAAACAACTGCATAAATTATAGTTTCTTTTTAATTTCATTCAAAGGGCAAGGGTGCTGTTATATAGACAGTGTAAGCAGTGTTTGCTATCTTGTAATAGAATTAATTACATAATCTGGTTATTACATTACCAGAAGTATTGTACTCTGATTTCAGAAATGTAGAACTACTCATTGCTATTTGTGTGTTATTTTGTAGAATACTATCAAAGCTACTGATAACCAATATTTAAAAGGATGAACTTTAGTGTGTAGTAACATGGGTTTGTGCCCCAGCCCTGGTAATCCCTTTTTTGGTTAAGATACCCTGCATTTTGCTGTTACACCAGTAACAGTCCTGGGGATGACTGGCATTGCTTTTTGTGCGTCTGATGAGGAGAGCAAGAGGAAAGTTGTGACCTGCCTGAGACCCTAAACAGTTTAGCATTTAGGAAAAAAAGGTAGAAAATCTGTAAATCTATATAAGTGCAGCTCATAGTAGAACTGATGGCTCTCCTCTCATCCTCTCTGTGTTGATAAATTTTGGAGTAGTTTCTGTTCTCATTGGAACACGTGGGATGCTGCTGCTGTGTTCCATTGGACTGCATTGCATCTGCCAGGTGTTTTGTTCCTTCTGTGCAGGTGTTGAGCCAATGCAAGTTCAGGAGACTGTAGAGAACCACTTGAAGAGTTTACTGATCAAGCACTTTGACCCTCGGAAAGCAGATTCCATCTTTACAGAGGAAGGAGAGGTGTGCATGGAATCCCTGTTGCTGCCTCTACAGTGGATCCTAGATGCCTTCATCTGATGGAGTGGGGAAGGGAAGGGAAATTGAATTTTCAAAGCTCTTTGGCTGAGGAACAACTGGTGTCAGAAAACCAGCTCTGTCTCACTGGAGTCCTCAGAGGTTTAGAGAACTTGGAACTTTGGAATGCATGCTCGGTTGTAATAAAGCTCTGTAGAACAACTCATAGGACTGCTGAGAGGTAAAGGCCTTGCTTTTTATGATCCTGACAACAAGATATTCTTAAATTTCTCTCTGTTGCTCTGTTCTTTTCAGACTCCAGCCTGGCTTGAGCAAATGATAGCACATACCACGTGGAGAGATCTTTTTTACAAATTGGCAGAAGCCCATCCTGATTGTTTAATGCTTAATTTTACTGTGAAGGTACTATACTTAAGTCTAATGAATAAGAATATCCATAGAGGGCTAATTGTTCTGGCATCAAATATTAGTTGTGGTCTTGCTTGTATGTTTTATGTATTCCTGCTAATACTAATTAGTAAAAGTACACATTGGTGGGAGGATTTGTGCTACAGGTTGCAGTAAGTGTAATTTCCCAGTTTGAAGTACTGCTTTTTCAAATTTTGTTGAGATGTGGGGGTTTTCTTTTTTTTGTTTGTTTGTTTGTTTCCTTTTGATCTCTCTTTGAAAATTCTGGATTTTTGGTGCAGTGGAACGTCTCAGTCAGTTTTGTATGTTTCTCTGACAAGCAAAGAATGTTATATTTTGGTGTGCTCTGCTACCTTTTTAATTATTGTGCTTTATTTTTGCTATGTCTTTATTGGTTTCCTTTTCTGCAGACCACAATATAAATGTGAATTCCAGTCAGTGTATGAAGAGGTGAAACTTAGATTCTATGTGTTCTTCTAGATTTGTTAGGATATCATAAATATAAATAACACAAGATTTCTGTGATGTTTTTATTTTTGTAGCTTATATCTGATGCTGGGTATCAAGGGGAAATAACCAGTGTTTCAACAGCATGTCAGCAACTAGAAGTATTTTCCAGAGTGCTGCGTACCTCTCTGGCAACAATTTTAGATGGAGGAGAAGAAAACCTTGAGAAAAACCTCCCTGAGTTTGCTGTAAGTTTGGTTTTTTTATCCCCCTTTTTATGTGGAAAAAGAAGCGTTCTGCTTTCCAGTTAGGAAATACAGATCACTGCAGGATTGTAGCCAGTCTTGAGGTACTACGAAAGCTTATGAAGAGAAGGTATATCTGAGTTAAAACCCAGAAATTTATGCTTTTTGATCATTCTGTGACCAAGAATTCCTTGGGATGCTTATGTGACACTTCTTATGTTTATTAAATGGATTGAAAAAGGTGGGGGTAGAACTGTTGTCCTTCACATGTACTGCAAGATCTAAAGATCAGTCTTGTCAGTCCCCTGGCAAATGAAAATAATTCTCTTGTCATCCACATCAGTGTGAAAGTTGCAATCTGAATCAACCCAGCAGATGTTCAGTGTTGTGAAACAGCACAATGATTTTCAGCTGGCTTTGAACTTCTCTTACTGTTTAAATACTGCAGAGAAAGTACTGAGCATAAGTAGAATAGATATTCCTCTCAGTTTTGGCACTTGAGAAATGAAGTTCTCAATTCAGCCATTTCTTCTTGTGTGGTGTCAGTGCTTTTCTGTAGTTTCCTCTTGGCTGTTGGGGCTTTGGCTTTGTTGTTTAGTTCTCTGTGCTTCGGGTTTTTTTCCTTTGCAATTTTGCTGTTTGTTTTTCTTCCCCTCCTCCCCTTTGCTCTCATGGCAATGCAATCACAGAAAGCCGCTGGGATGTTTTCTTGCTGACTGGTGAGGTTTGTGCTGTGCTTTCACAGAAGATGGTGTGCCACGGGGAACACACGTACCTCTTTGCTCAGTCCATGATGTCCATCCTGGCCCAGGAGGAGCAGGGCGGCTCCGCCGTCCGACGCATCGCTCAGGAGGTTCAGCGATACGCCCACGAGAAGTGAGTGGCAGCTCCGGCATCGGGGAAATGGAGCTCCCCACAAGCTGTAAATTCTGCTGCCTTTTGCTCGTTCTTGATTACCTTCAACCAGCAAAAGGAGAAATTGCAGCTGCAACAGAGCAGTTCTTGTAGCAGGGCTTGAATTAGTGGAACAGCAGAAAAGTTCAGTGTCCTGTACCAGAGACCTGAAACTGGTAAAGCAAAGACTTGACATTTCTGTCTGTTAAGAAATACCTATTCTTATTTTTCTGTTAACATTTTGGAAATAGACAAGGCAAACACAGGCTGTTTCTGTAATAACCCTAAGGCATTACAGCCCATAGAATATGCCCTCTTGACTCAGTGAGACTTCATCTGAAACGTCTGAATTAAGAAAATAAGTCACTGTGTGTGTTTGTTCTTCCTGCAGAGGCCATGATGCCAGTCAGATCACCTTAGCACTGGGTACTGCAGCCTCCTACCCCCGAGCTTGCCAGGCTCTGGGGGCAATGCTGTCCAAAGGGGCTCTGAACCCAGCAGATATCACTGTCCTCTTCAAAATGTTTACAAGCATGGACCCACCTCCAGTAGAACTGGTCAGTATTTACCTGTTTGTAACCTCTGAAACTTATTTCTGTTACAGTGGCACTTGGAAATGGGGTGCCCTGTGCTAAGCGTTGTATGGACACAAAAATTAAATTAGCACTCACTTGTCCCTCTGTAATTTTAAGTAATGTCTAAAAGTGAAGCTGCTACTTGCATTCTGGTTTGCATTAGCTTCGTGGTACTTTTGTTGGGATTTTTTAATCATACCAAGTTGTGTTTTTAGATATAACTAAATTAAAGAACTTTTTCGTAGGAAATAAAGATGGCAAGGAATGAATTCTTTAAACGAACAAAAAAAAAATCAGGAAAAAAAAATCCCTGCCCACTTTAGCAGTTTGTTATAAGCAGGCCTAAATGATACATTTCACATTTCTCACTGCATTGTTCTAACATGGGTTTTGGTAAGAAAAGGCAAGGTTTTGATACTTTAGCAATATGATTTGTAACTGATTACTTTTTTTCCTTTTTCAAAAGTTTGGGTCTCTTCAGAAAAAACTGTTAAATGTACTCTTAAAGGAAAATGTGGTATCTTGTTCTATGCAAGGTATATCAGATGCAAAAACTCCATTCTTAGTCACCTCTCATGATCCTCAGGCCCTGATAAATGTTCTTTCTCTTCACAGATTCGAGTGCCTGCATTTCTGGACCTCTTCATGCAGTCCTTGTTTAAACCAGGTGCTAAGATCAACCAGGATCACAAACATAAATATATCCACATACTGGCATATGCAGCTAGTGTTGTAGAGATGTGGAAAAAGGTAATGTTCACTTCTGTGAATAATATCATCCTGGCTTACAGCAGCCTGCCTGTGCTGAAGAAAATGTATGGTTGTGAAGTCGCTCAGTTTAAAATAATATATTCAGCTTAGTTTACTTATTTTAATATGAAATGCTTCTGCCTTCAACTGAGGTGATTAAAAAGTGTAGATCCTGATGATCAAACAAAAGTCTGAGTGCACTGAGAATTAAATAAAGCAAACATCCTTGTACTTCAGCTCACTCATAATTAACTCCTCTGAAACTTGCATGTGAGTCTGAATTTTGAGACACAGGATGCAATCCTAGGCTTATTGCAGGTTACAACTCCTTTCCTTAAATAACCAAAGACATCTGCAACTTTTGCATTCCAACTTTGCAATACTTTTGCAGAACAAGAGAGTCAGCATCAACAAGGATGAACTCAAGTCAACCTCAAAAGCCATTGAGACTGTTCACAATCTGTGTTGCAATGAGAACAAAGGGGCATCAGAGCTGGTTGCAGAACTGAGCACTCTCTATCAGTGCATCAGGTGAGCAGAGAGGCTGGGAATGTCTCATGAGGACATAAATCCTGTCTTTCACACACAACTTGTCATCCTTGGGTGGTAGAACATGCTTTTCTGTGCTACTGGAAAATGATGGCAGATTACTTCGGGTTCCTAATAAAATTTCCATTCCTTTTTCATGCTGCTGTGCTAAATGATGTCTCTCTGTAGGTTCCCAGTGGTGGCTATGGGTGTGTTGAAGTGGGTGGATTGGACAGTGTCAGAGCCTCGGTACTTCCAGCTGCAGACTGATCACACCCCAGTTCACCTGGCACTGCTGGATGAGGTAAGAGTGTCTGTAAAGCTTTGCTGGATTGCAAGAACAGTTCAGCTTCTTGTGTAACACCGAGTGCACTGAGTGCCTGTCATTTGCAGTAAGGCAGTAAATATGCAGAGATGAATCTATTCAGAGTAAATTGGTTTTGTCAGCTCAGCATTATTTACACCAGGAAAACTTGGGCATCATTGAAGGAAATGATGGAATGCTTTTCTAAATGAGTTTCTGTCTGGCACAGAACATCAATGTAAACTTGTCTGGTGCCTTGTGTTTTAAATTGCAGTTCTAAGGATCTCGCTTTGCTGTGTTGTTTGCAGATCAGTACATGCCATCAGCTGCTTCATCCCCAAGTTCTGCAACTTCTTGTCAAGCTCTTCGAAACAGAACATTCTCAGCTGGATGTGATGGAGCAGGTGATACTCAGAGGATTCAGTGGTTTTTGTTACTTCACATCAGTCACTCTTACCCAATTCAACAGCTTTTGCTCTCACAGCATATTAATTTAGAAGTGGTTAAAATGTAGCGTAGCAGACAATGAATGCATAAAAATTGCACACTCTGAGAGCAAGTTCTAATGTGTTGGCTCTTCCCTCCCTTCACCATCAGCTGGAGCTGAAGAAGACTCTCCTGGACAGGATGGTTCACTTGCTGAGCCGAGGGTACGTCCTGCCTGTTGTCAGCTACATCCGCAAATGCCTGGAGAAGCTGGACACGGACATCTCACTCATCAGATACTTTGTGACAGAGGTCAGCAGTGAAAACTATTTACTGAAGTCTAGAGATCAAGTTTAAAATCAGCTCCATGTATTTTGGATATTCAGAAATACTTCAAGTTCAGGTCAGATTCTGAGCAATGTCTCAGTGTTCACCAGGATGTGACTTGGTCCTACTGATCCTGACTTCTGGAAGTAATAAGGTACTCAATAGAGCATTCTGAGAATACATAATTAATTACTTGCACTTGAGACCTCTTGTTCTCTGTACAACTACTTGTATGCTTCCAAAACTGGTATGTGAATTAAATATTGTCCCTCCTCCTCCTCTAAGTGCAAGAATCATCGGGTTTTGTCTGCTTTTTCAGGTGCTTGATGTAATTGCTCCTCCATATACCTCAGACTTTGTACAGCTTTTTCTTCCAATCTTGGAGAATGAAAGTATTGCAGGCACTATAAAAACAGAAGGTGAACATGATCCTGTTACAGAGTTCATAGGTAAGTCACGTTTATTATTGGCATACCTGCTTCCATTTGTGTTTGTTACAACTTGCAAATAATGTTTAGGAGGAAGATTGCTAAAAATAGGAATACCTGCCAGCTATTTTCACAGACAACTTCCCTTTTAAGGGCCTGTGTTTAGCAATTTTCCTGCAAACAAGAATCTGTGGGTAGTAGTGAGGAAAGTGAAGGTAAATGCTGCTTTTTGGGAACTAGCACTGCACCAAAGAAAGGAGAGGAAGGAAAGTTGTCTGTCATAATACTATATTTCATCCTAAAAGAAAAACATCTGTCCAGACCCTAAAATCCTGATTATTTACATAATGCAGAAATCCATATGCAAATATATAAATCAGAGAATCATAGTAATGTACTGAACAGTGTAATTTTTTTTTCTCTCCTTTTAAGCTCATTGCAAATCTAACTTTATTATGATGAACTGAGCAGTGAAAAACATCAAGAATGCAGCCAGAGCTCATGATCACTGCTTTGCCATGCTCTCCACCAGTGAGGTTCTATAAATGGGCAACACAGCAGCAAAAAAAACCCCCAACAAAACCAACAAACCTAAAACAAGGAGGAAAAGGCTGAAGGGCATTTGCTTGACTTGCACGGTGACCTTGAAATTCTTATCAGAGTGTTTGTGTTTCATATCAGAGAACTGTTAATGTCATTTGGAAAATGGAATGATACCAAAAGATTTTCTGTTGTTACACACATCAGTATAAATCAATGTTCTGAAGAGGATGGATAGCAAGAAACAGATTTATTTGAAAGAACATTATTTTGGTTACTCGCAGAATTTGTCACTGATTCTTTGTGTAATAAACAAAATATGAAGAACGGGTAAGGTAATTCCTACTAAAACCACTTTGCAGATAGTTCTCTGAATAGATCTTGAATGTTCTATGCTTTGATGTTGCAAGTTAAAAATAGGAATTTGTGGGATTTGCTCTGTGCTGCAGAGGAGCCCTAATGTCTGTTCCTCCCCTTTGCATTATATTAGAATTCTAAATATCCTACATGAAAACAAAAAAACCTGTTTTGTGTAACACAAGAGGAGTTGTAAAAATCAAGGTTAGTTTTGTATTAAGAGATGAATTCTATGTGAGTGTGCTACCTTTCAGAATCTATTTTTTGCTAAATAGATGCACCAAGATGTTACTGGTAAGTTTCATTACCGTGTCATTACTGTCCCAAAATATGAATGTGTGCTGAAATTTCATTTTACTGCTTGTTGTGGCTTTGTTTTTATACTTATCTCTACTCTGTCCTGGCCGATACCAAACAGTGGGAGATACACCCAACAATATAACTTACCTTTAAATAAAGGTGTTTGTTCTTTTCCAGAGATGTCTTTCAATTTCATTAAGCTGACTCATTCTCTCTGTTCATTGGGCTGGATTCCTCTTTGCACCCCTCACTTTTAAACAAACAGTAATTTTCTTGAACAAACAAGCACATTTTGCTTTTCCAAGCACATCTATTTTCTGAAAAACCTGCTTTCTAAAAGACGCTGAAACTCTTAAGTCCAGCTGGATGTAAATTTAAAAAGGAAATCACCTGAAAAGGGCAAATGTTGCTTCTGTAGTTTTGAACTTCCTTGTTTATCTTTGAATAGAAGATTTTCTATTTAAAACTTGCATGAGACCTAGTTTTCATAATTTAAGTAAATTGTAGAATTAACAACAAAAATTATTCACCCTATAGAGAATCAATTTAAGATGCAGCCCTGTACAAGCTCTTGGTGGTATCAAGAGCAGTTTGCTCTGTGTCCACTGCAGCTTTGCCAGCAGTTTAAACAGGGTTTATTTTTACTTTCCTGTGTTGGTATCACTTCCTCTAAGCAGTTCCTCTGCACTTATCCCTGTAGATGATTTTTAACTTGTTAAACCCTTTGTGATGCTGTGGTCAGTGCTGGCACACCATCCTGTTACACCCAATTTTTGTTCGAACCAGCATCGTTGCTGTGTACACTTCTCCATCACGCCTTTCACGAGAAAAAGAGCAGTGGGAGCAGCACCATCCAGGTGGAGACAACCACACACCTGTATTAATAAGATCTTACAATAAATACCCAGTCAGGTAAGAGAAAAAGTCTGTTTATTAAATGCAGTTAGCAATGCCAGGTAGTAACACTTGATATGGCACTCATTTGTCATATTAGTGAGGAGTTCTGGGTTATGGCAATTTATATTTTGCCTTTTTAGGAGAAAAAGGGCAGAGTCACATATTAAAGCAAGAAATTTGAGCAAAGACAAGACTAATTAAGTAGGGACTGTTTAGACTGTCTTTTGGTCAAAGTAATTCCCATTATAGCATTTTGGTGGATAAAAGCAACCTCATTATTTGAGATATCCAACACCACTGTTTCAGCAGGAGGTCAAGGAAACAGGATTTAATATTCTGGATTTATCATATCCAGACTTATTATGGCTTTTGCATTATTGCAACATATTTGGTCAGAATTTAAAAGAAGCTTGAGACCCATACTTTTCCAGTATATCTACATGATTTGTATTTAAAAAAAAAAATAGTATTTACATGTACAGGCTCTGTGATTCAGTCAGTGTGATTTTAATACTGTGCATCAAGGTAGACAACTCCTTCATGGGTGAATTACTTCAAGATGTAAATAGAATTAGGGCAGTTCTGTATTTTTTGAAGGCATTGGGTGTTGCATCTGGGCTGGTTTTACAGAACTGGCTGAGAGTGTTGAACTGTGGAAGAGTCTTAGGCTATTATTCTTTAAACAAAAGGAGGTTGTGCTGGGAAGCTTCCAAACAAAGTACTTAAACAAAAAGCTGTACCATGTAGAATCAAGGCAGTATAGGATCTCCATAGGCACAGTCCTCTTCAATAGCCAGATTGTAGTCTGCTCCTCTTCCACCCTTATAGGCACTGGTCACAATCCTCAGCCACCCTCTTTCACCCTGTAAAGGATTCAGTTTGCATTGTAAATTAGGAAACTGCAACTGTAGAATTGTGTTTTGCTGAGTCTGTTCTGTCCCACCAAATATGAGGGATTTAAGTGAACGGAGGAATTCACTCAAGCTGAAACGTAACCCTGGAGTCATGGGGCAACCTGCTTTGGTGGATTTACATCCCACACATCCAGTCCAGGTATGTGACTTGATTTTTGCCTACAACTAACAGCAATTTCCAGTTGCCCATAACAGGAGCTGCACATCCTTGAAAGGTAGAATTTGGGACAGACCTGACATTACTGAAGCAGCTTTTGCCAAATATCCTTGTCTTCAGATTGGCTGGGTGTCATTTTTAAACTGTAAGTCTAATGCAAAGAAAGTTTCAGTTTTATATCCACAGGCTGTAGTTTTGCAAGTGACAAACCCCGCACTCCCTCCAAAGCCAAAAGTGTGTTCCCATGTCTCTTACCCAGGGCTCACCCCAGGAGTTACGAACTATCCAATATTCTGTCCCATTTTCCACTCCCCAGCCAGCCACAGACACGATGTGATTCACTGTAGGTGAGGTATTGTACTCTGTGTACAGTCCCCCTGTGTAGGCATCCAGCTTCTCAGTAGCCATTATGCCACAGCTGTAAGGAAACAGAGAGGCTTTCATTCAAGGGGATAAGGGCAGGGGCCTGGCTAAAAACTAACTGGTTTGCTTGCATTTTGAATTTTGATCTCAGTTTATATACAAACTGAAGTCTGCATGTTACTGCAGCAGCTGCTAGCTCCTGTGCTAGAGTGAAAATATACACTGAGTTTCATGTAGCCTTTTTTTTTTTTTACCTAATTGGTCCATTAGTGTAGATTTCTGCCATCATTTTTTCTCTTCCACTGATAGACCCATAGTCAGCAACTTTCCAGAGAGTGTAGTTCTTGATCACGTGGCATTCTCCAAAAGTGACACAAGTTCCACACTGGTTGAACTTCTTACACTCTGTAAAACAGGTGAGATTACCTCTGGAGGTAATCTGCAGGAAGGTGCTTTTCTTCAAGTGAAGTGACTGTAGGACACTGAGCTTTTATAATTTAATTGATGCAGATATTAATAACTTCAGAGTAATTATTAATACATATTCTCTCTGGTGAACTCAATTATTTTCTGGAAACCACATTTAAAGTCCCTATTATCACCACTTACTGTTTTTTCCTTCACAGGTATAAATACTTTGTTGAGAACGTAGAGAAACCATTCCAGTCATACATGACCGGCCAAAGGTTAAATTTCTCCTTTGTTCAGCTTGAGGTGACACTTGTAGGTATTTTGGTACATTAGAGATTGTGTGTCACAGATTTAAGAGATTAAGTTAAAACAATTCAGCTGTGCAAACTTGCCCGAGCACGATTTAGTTTTAGTAGAAACACTGTCTGTCTGGAGTAGGAGACACACACAGGCTGTAAAGAAAACCTGTTCTGTCAGTCAAACAGCAGGAACCAGTACTCTGAAAACCCAAGAATTTTTACTTTTTTTTTTTAAATACACTAAGATCTGCTAAACCTGGGAAGAAATCCTACAGCAAAGCAGAGACATCCTACTTTGATCCTTGGCTTGGTAGTTGTTGCAGGTCTCGTCGGGGATGCCGTGGTCGTGGGCGTACATCCAGACCCCGGAGTGGTCCCCGCCCTCGCAGGAGCCGGCGTCAGCACAGTCGATGACATTCTGGACAGACAGGTAGGCAGAAGGCCAGGCACCTTTCCTCTTGATGTTGATTCGGTCTGTGAGGATAAGAAACTGGGGTTTGCTACTAGAATATGTGGGTGGCTACACACTGCAGCTGGTTTTGAAACTGTCTCCTCTTCATTGAACCTGTAACTGTTTGCAGACAGCAGCACTTGTGGTTGGAAAAGCCTCTGCTGTCTGCAGAGAGGAACACAGCGTGACCTAATTCAAACCAGGGACTGAGTTATTATTGTGGGTTTCCATTAGGAGGGTTTTTTTCCATGAAAAACTCAGCAAAAACACGGAGATGAGTAAGATCTGTCTAAAGCCTTGAAGAGCCCTAGACCTCTTAATTTAAGCCATGGCTTCTGAAAACTTCCAGATCTGTTTCCTGACTTTGACAGTTAAGAGTTTTCAAATACACATCATAAAAACAGCTCTAACCAGTGTCTTTTACAGGAGTAGACATTTATGTATAAACCCATGCATAAACATAAGCCCACGGAGCCCAGGCTGCTGGCTCTGTGAGACAGTCTTAATGCAGGAGAAAGCTTTCAGAGTTTTTTCCTTGCTGTTGCATCAGCTTCTCACTGTTATCCTGCCATCTCAGACAGGCACCAGCACCCTGCTGCCTTATTTTATCAGAAACAACAAGCTTACTCGGCAGAAAAGCTTCCTGACAGTATTTATAAACTTCTTCTCTGCACTAAGAGTCTTAACTGATGCCACTGTAGTACTTTGAATCCTATTAGTACCAACAACATTCAAATCTATTTGACAGAACAGGGGGCTATCATCCCAGCCTAATCTTCCTGCAAGTTGCTGTATTTTACCTATCCCAGTACTTCATCCTGGCAGGTGTCATACATGTCCATATCCTTGTTTTCTTGTTCATATCCAGCATGATTCCTGCTGTCTGCTCACACCTGCCTTGTCTTCCCCCTTCTCCCAGTTTCCTCTATTTCTCCTTCACAGGTCATTTTCCTACAGTCTCCCTGTGCATGTGGTGCTTCTCCAGCATGCGACTGTTGCATGCAAATCATGTATTCTCTCTAAAGCCACTACTTCTCCATCTGTAGCAAACCACTACTTCCCCTTGACTAAGAAAAAGGCTGATAGGAAGATTCCTGCTGAAATCAGACTTGTGTGTCTGCTGTGGTAGTCAGTTCACTGGAATGACAGAGCTCCTGTAGAAATATCCCAGAAAAGGCAACTTCTTTCATTTCCTCATTTCCAGCGTGGCTGGAGAGTCCCTGCTGTAGTGCTGCAGGCTGAGGTACCAGAAGGGGGAAGGAGACCTGACAACTCTTTAGCATCTGCTGCTGCCACCATCAACAGGTTTTTAACCACACACCAGCGTTCCCCCCTTGCAACCATTGCAACGTGGAGACAGCCTCATTCTGGTTGCTTTTTCTGTTGAAGCCAGCCCTCCTTGCCTTCAGCTTGAGCATTCAGACAGGCATCTCAGCCTCGGTTTTGCTGCATTAGTCACTGCAGTGATTTAGCACCTTATACCAGCTGTCAGTAACCTGAAGCTAAACTTCCTTTGCCTCCCAAAAACTACCAATTCCTGCGGGAAGCCAGCCCTGCAGGTGAGCCCGAGCGTACCTGCCAAGGCGCTGGTGCTGCCGTGGGCCCAGCAGGACCCGCAGTACTGGGGGATGTGCTGGTTCCGAGTGGTGCTGGCGTAATTCACCCCATTCACGTTCCTCCAGTCCCAGCTCCGCGGCAGCGCCGACACGTCCAGGTACTCGTGCGGGCGGGGGTAGGTTCTGAGGAGGGACGGGACGAGGAGGTAGCGCCGGCATCCCCCGGAGCAGGACGGGCGGGTGTTATTTTTAAAAAAAAAACGGATTTCACCGAGTTTCGTAACGAGGCCGCGACTGTCCAGTGGGGTCACGTGACCGCGGCGTGACCGCTCCGGCCCCAGGGTCCCATGACCGCCTGCCCGGAGCCCGGAGCGGCCCCGAGCCCCCCCCGGCTGTGCCTGCCCAGTCCTTCCCCAGCGCTTCTCTCCGCCGTGCAGCCGGGAACGCCATCCGGGAAGGGGACAAGGGACCGAACCTCACCTGAGGCCGGGCGCCTTGCGCGGGGCCGGTTTGTAGCAGTGCTGCCCTTCCCTGAAGTAGAGCCCGGCGCGGGCGGGCGGGCAGAGGCAGCCGCAGAGCAGCAGCAGCAGGGGGATCAGGGGCTGGAGCAGCGTGGCCATGCTGGGACAGGAACAGCGCCC